>QVOB01001065.1:0-11333 GCA_014839585.1 Pseudomyrmex concolor | reverse complement strand
AATAATGCCGCTCCTTGCGCGCGCCAAGGAATCTGTCGGCGGATTTTAAGTAACGGGACGTTGACGAATGTAACAACGTCCGGATTATACGACGGACGTTTCTCAAAGTGGTTTTCACGTAACAGGATCACGTTCGCGGGCAACCGAGAAGAAAAATAGGTAGCAAGAATGGCGGATCAAAGAGGCGAAATTATAGGTGGCGGAGGAGAGATGCGGGTAAACAGGAAGAGAGTCCCTCCTGCACCGAGTCAATTCATGCAGGAAATCGGGTTTTCGGTCGTAACTTCCATTTGCTTCTTCTTCACCCTCCTCTCCTCATCCCGTTTATTTTCTGTGTGCTCGTGTCATCCGGCAGAAGTGGTTTCACGATCGCCATTGTGCGCGGAGTCCTTTTTGCGGGTTTAAACACGTCGCGGCCGGATTACCGGACCGAGAGTAACAGTTTCGAAATTGAGGGGGGACCCGGGGCCCTCTTGAAATCTCGTTTGCAAATAAGATTTCGTGTATCAATGTCGACCGTGTGTGTATGTACTCCCTCTTGATGTCACTTCAGACCTGTAAGGAAGAACTCTCCCGTGAAAGTGAAAGCAAGCCGGTAGAAATAGCAAAAAAATATTTATTATATATAAGAGAATTATGTTCTAATTCACATTAAAACAAATTGGCCGTATAATTCAACAATTCCAATAAGAGCGTATATATTTTTGGAAATTCGAAGAAGAGAGGAAAGATGCAAGGATATTTTTAAGTAAATACACATGTTGTTTCTTCTTGTCTCGTTAATATTGTTGAAAACTTTTATCAATATATACCGCATATTCGCGTCGCAAAATGTGACAGGTACATAAAAAATGACAAAATGTATCGTACATGCATAATGTATCTTACATCTATTTTACACTTTATCATCATTCGTACACATTATCATACGTACATAGATAAAAAATATCGCAAATGTGTGTACAATTGCAATTAATTCAAATTGAAACGAACCTTACAAGCTATGATTCACCGGTGGGGTAATAATAAATAAAATGTAATTCCGTAACATTGGAACTTATCTCGAGAATCATTTTATTTTAGGCATTGCACACTTCTCTCGAACTTTTTTTGCTTATAAAATGTGCGAATAAAATTGTTTCTGCGCAATATACGAGAGGAGTTTGTTTTAATTACTCAGCGATATAAAATAAAATCTCGATACAAAGAGGAAACACCTGAGAACACCTCTCGTACAACATTCGCAAAATCTAGAACTCGCAAAGGACTCCTATTCAGCGCGTCGCAGAAATACGGATCACGCGAAATTCTCATGCGCGAATACTTCACGCTTAGAAGACAAGTTCGCGTGTAGGCGTCGGAAACGAATAGCGGCAATAGTGCGAAACGGCGCGCGGCCGAGTGGTCTCTACCCGCTAGTTAGACTCTCATAAAGTCACGACGTAAATTATCTGTCGAACGAGGAGTGTTTGCGAATGGTCCACCTCCCGTCAACGCCCTCGCATTAAAAAGACCGAGGCGAAAAACGAGAGGGACCGTGAAGGAAAGTTTCTTTACACCTCCTTTAAGTTCGTCCTTAAAGTACAATACAACGAGAAACACGATGGGGCGGTGCTTCCTCATCAGAGACAGAGGAGACCTGTTCCTCTGCGCGCGTAAGGCACCTGCTCGGTAAATATTGCTTTATTGAGACGCCGCAGTACGAAAAACCTATTAACGTCAGCGAGCGGAGGCGATAGAGGCGCGAGCGGCCCTTCGGCCACCACACGACTGTAAAACGGAAGTGCATTAGTCTGCGCGCATGCTTTATGAATTTAAAAACACAAGTACAAGATGTGCGAGTGATAAGCGCAAAAAAAAAAAAAACAGTCGCAATAACATCGTTAATATAAATCGTATACGTGGAGAAGTAGATACATGTTGAAAAAAATTGTAGCGCGATGTTAATCAACAGACATTTTAAAATATTATTTACGCGGCAAATATTCGCGCGAAAAACATTACATGTATATTAATTTTTATTTGTAAAAAAAAAGTGTGTGCGTGTAAAATTAGTTATTACGCGTGTACAAGCGAAATTAAAACTATCAATGCCAAACTCAATGACGATATTATCCTTTACCCGCTTGCGCGGGCGCTCGGATTCGTTTGTTACGTAAACAGGAGAAAACGAAAGTAATATTTTTTAGCCGTAGAGGAGAAAAAATGCCTTTTATTCTTAGTCATCGAGCTCATCGAAGCGCGCGCGCGCAACGATGATGCAAGCCACGGAGAGCCAGAAGTTACACCGCTCACTTCACATCCGCCCGCTTTATCGATAATTTTATTGCCGCTATCGTTTTGCATTTTAATTGTTTGCTCAAGCCATTATCGCCGCGGCGACCCGACGACGTTAATTTCGCGTCCCATTTAATTAACGACGATTAACGTAATTATGTTATTATCATGCAGCAAAAATTAAACTTGAATCATATTGTTGGCAAGTCTTGCCGCTTCTACTGCTGCCGCCGCCGCCGATGAAAACTCGCCGCTATATGGAAATCGCGTCCTATCGACGCCAATATCCATTTATTATCTTCGCTTGGTAATTAGGATCAATTGCAGCCGTCCTGATTTAATCAAAGATTACTCGATTTAATCATCTTTTTATCGCGGGAAATGTAGAAATAAATCTTGACGGAAGCCTGCCCTGTCAGAAGGCCGCCGGTGCATTAATAATTAAATATCGAAACAAACGATAATCGCAAATAGAAACATTTCATGGAAATTAATTTGTTTTGTATTTTAATACGCGCTCAATTTGTTTTTTTAATGCGCATCATTATTGCATACATTAATCATCGTTGTTTTTCAAATCTTCGAGAACATCACGTGGATGATTATTTTCTACAAAGTGCAAAAACTTGTCTTGAAAAAAAAAAATCAAGTTAATTTCAATTGTATTACGTATATAACATCTTTTTTTTTTTTTTTTTTTTTTTTTTTTATTCGTACACAGATAAGTGCTCGCGGCCGATACCGAGCCGTCCGATTGGAGTCCGCGAGCGAGCGCGCAAATTCATTAATACCGGGGCCGGCTCGTTGTGGCGGCGCAGTCCCCCGCGAGGAGCGAACAATACGTCGCCTAATAGAAATCAAATCGCCTCACCATTTATAACGACCCACCTCGTGCCTCCCTTTTGTCTCGTTCCCCGTTCCCTCCGTCCTCTCCCGCGCGTTTCTCCCTCCGCCTCCCCCGGTCGCGCTCGCTTTTTTTTTCGCCCATCACGGAATAATCGAACAAGATTGATGAGGGCGGCATGACTGGCACGCTATACGAGAGAGAGGCCTCGTAAGAATCACGCGGTGGACCCGCGCGCGTATCGTTGCTCCACGTCGAAGAGAGCGAGGACGAGGGGCTCGCGAGAGAGAAAGAGAGACACGTACCGGTCCTCCGGAGGATCGAATCGAGGATCTACCTCGCGAACGAATCTCTCCGGATCGTAGAGATGCACACTCGCCGCGCGGAAACTTCTTTGCTTATAAAGATGAGCACACAACCGGACTGACGCCCGGAACATCGACATTTTACGCTCGGAACCGCTCGCTCGCGCGTCCCTCAGCTCCGAGAGCCGATTGATTTCTTAAAAACGACGGCGTGAAAATTAACGGCGCGCCATATCACCGCGAGAGAAAGAACGAGCGAAGATCTCGAAGGATGAATAACCCGATAAGCAAATTAGCACCGTCACACATAAGGAAAGATGTAACGTCGTATTTTATTGTTAAATCATCGGCGCTTGTTTTATGATTCGTGCGAGTTTTCTTAGAGCGTTTTCGACCGGGGGACAATTAATGACGTCAATTTCGATAAATCAGGCAATATATGGTTGTATTTGCCAAATTGACGTTGTTAATTGCTCGGGAGCGATTCAACCTCACATACTGAGGAAAAAAACGAAATTAGAAAAGAATTGTATTGATTTGTTTTTTTTTTATTTCTTTGAAAATACACAGTGTTGCAACTTTTGAAGATTATTTTATGAAGAACGTCTTCGCGGATTCCGTGACGGAATATGGCGAGAGTAGGAGGTTTTTATAGGGTGGACTCCGGGATTGAAGGAGCTCCGGACCCCCGGCGCGAAACAACAAGCAGTCAGAAAAATGGATGGGCTGCTAACCGTGCCACCCATGGAGCCCGGGCGAGCGGTTATTTTATCTTTTACTCGGCGTCGGGCCCTACGGCCCGAGCGCAACGCGGTTTAATAAGCGAGATTCTTAATTACGTTTTCACCTTGTGTCGTTGCACGATAAACCATCGAAACATTTCGCTCGCGATTGCCGCGCGCGCGTTGCGATATACTTTCGCCGGCTGGCACACACAAGTGGAGCGCGCGATGCCTTTCCAGATTGACTCCTGAAAAAGAAAAAGAACACGAAAAAAGAAATTAAAAAATCACGACGCCACAGTCACTTCTGCCTCGTTAACGTTCTCTTTTGCATTTTTCTTCCCGTCTCTCATTTGAGACAGAAACGTAATTGCACAATTATCTTTCCGTACGAAGCATCAATGACTTCAGAATTTGACCGGATATCAAAGTCTTTTAATTGGTCTTGAAATTAATCAAACAATCGATTAAAATCTTTGACAGATTAGTGAGAAATAATTAATCTGATGCTTTTAAATGTCTCATAAACGCTACTCAGAGCTCAAGTGAAGTATCCGCTCGAAGCGAAATCCTCAATTTTGTCTCCGGGAGACATCGTAATGGATTGCTGCGAGGGAGGAAAGGAGCGCAACATATTATGCGATCGTGGCGTCGCGCAGCAGCGGCGCTAAGACGCATTACTTCCACCACTGATATCCGGGCATTTGTCCAGGGCCGACGCGTCCAGGAACTGGACTTCCAGAAGGGAAACGCCAAGACACGGTATGGCGCATTCGAGGATTTAGTGCCCGACGTCAATCCCTCCCGGAATCGCGCGCGTTGGGGTCCTCGCGTCCGCTCGTACATCTTTTTCTACGATCGCTTCCTAATCACTTCCGAATCACACGCGCTGTTGTTTCAAGAGCCGTTTGCGAATCACGATTTATGACGCGGAAGACTTGTGAAACTGTAACATACGCGGTGTAAATTACACATGTTTTTTTGTTTTTTTTAGAAAAATCACAATTTTCATACTGACGGTTGTTTTACAGTTGTTAAAAATGCGTGCACAAGCGATAGCTTCGCAATCGACTGTTTATCCTGATCGCCGGCATATTTCTACACCCGCGCAAGGATATTTACGCAACGCGCAACCCCGTGCATTAATCACCGCGTGGTAACCGCGAGAGTCCGGAATCGCACGTGCGTCGATAACAAATAAATTTTATAATAGATATCTATTTTCAGATGTGCGCGCGGGCGCGCGCGCTCTTGGATTTCCGACACCGCGCCGGTTGAAAGTAAATCAGCGATATTAACAGGCTCGTAAATCCTCGCTCGCGCGCGGCGACGCTTAAAAAAATACTGCAAGACAATTGTGCGCGCCATTATCTTCCTCGAGTTAATCGAACGATTGAGTAATGCGTGAATAATTTTCTATTATAGTCGTATGAGCCGTATCGTGTATCCGTCTCGCTCTCTACGTTCCCGTATCTCACTCTTTTTCTCTGTGTGCGTGTCTTCCTTTTTCCTCCGCCGATTTTCTATCTCTCTCCGTCACTCTCGCATAAGGTCAGCGCGGATAAAAGTTCGCGCGGCGAGCCAGATCGCGCGTGTCGATAAAACAAATGTTACAACCACTGTAGAAGAGATTCGCTAAGTAACAAAAATGACGACGGACAGCTGCGGTCGCTTATAAGTATAACCCCCGAAAGAAATCGTAAAAACGCGCGCGCGGAAAATCTCGCCGCGTGCCAGAAACAATTTCGAATACGGTGACGACTTCGCAGAAGATTGATCTTAATAGACACGCCCGCCTCATTGTTCACTTTCTGAAACAGATGTGTACACGCGGAGGGGTCGCCGTCGATATATACCTATATATATGTATAACCGTGGCACTCTCGCGCGCGATATATATCTTATCTATGCGCGATCTGATCGATCTCGACACACAATGAAATACCACGCGACGCGTCTCTCGGATCGCGTTTTCCATTGTATTTAGCGGGGGATTTAAATCAGCGCGAAGAAATGCGAGGAAACGGGGTTTCGGAAAATGTGCCGCGAACACATTGCACACATTCTTTTCCTTTTATAAAAATAAATATGTAAATTGTTTTCTCTCGTAAAAAGAAACAAAAATCACTTTTATTTCTCTCTTACATTAAATCTTTTTGTATCAAGAACGAGTGCGACTGTCGTTCGATTGCTTTCCGCACAAAAACCGAATCGTATTCTTGCCGCGATGAGAAAAAAAAAAAAAAAAAAAAAAAAAGTCAGCCCGTTCAGATCGAATCGAGCTGACCCGTAGATATATCCGCGCGAGTCCGCGTTTTCGATCGCTTCCAGACAGCAAAACGACCGTAAGTTTCCAAGGTAATTCGCGTACATATATACCGGCGTACTTGACCCCACGGCTATTAATCTCGCGTGCCATCATCCCCTTTCGATCCGCGGGGGCGTTTCCAAACTAATATACGACGACACGACCCACGCCTCTATCGGCGAGAGCCTAACGAGGACTGACTTTAACGGTTAAATAATATTACTTTGAGAGCTCTTTCTCTCGGGCCCAATGAAAAAGTTTCCTAGCTCGGTCGGATCGGAAATTTTCAGACCCTCTTTCGGAAACGCCGCAAGAGAAACGACGAAGCTACTAAGTAGGGGAGCGAACAGCAAATCAAAGATAAAATTGCAAAAAAGTGATGTTTGAATTCATAAACATCTCGTTTTAAGGAGAATCCGTTGAGAAAGAGATATTGGATGTTAAGAATAAAAACATTGAATCGGTCTTCTCTGTAGATGACGTCGTTATTTAGAAAAACTCTGGCTTGATCCTCGTCGTAAACGAGCAGTTGGCCCAAATCCCTTTCAAAGTCGGTCGAGAGCGGAATAGTGAATTTTGTCGCCGATCGGCGGCCGATCCATTGATCCCTGGGAAACGCTGCGGCCAGCGAGTGGAAAATCGTTTTCTCGGATGGCACAAGGGGCGGTTCTCCCGAACGTTATGGAGGAACACTTCCCAATCTTGAGCCTCGCCAATCTCGAATCTGCGATCTATTTAATGATCGCATTAGATACCGAGTGTAGCGACCAATGAACTGAATCGCGTAAGTCGCTTACGTGCTCATCCGAGCAGCCGTTGCCGCTGAGAGCAAATGATTATCAGGAGCGTGTAATGTAGATTGAATCGGTTGATAACTCGGCTCGCGAAAAAAAAAAAAATGCGAAAGCAAATTGAAAGAAAAAAAAACGATGAATATATACCGTCGAATTTTTTTCAAATATAAAAACCGGTGGTTTCTCACATATTTATTTTCGAAAGTAAACGGTTGCGACGCCCGCGGAAACCGTTTCCAAACGATTAATAACAACGCAGGATATTTCTCGAAAATGTCGCAACGACACCAGCGCAGGTCCGCAAGAATTAACGATCGCAACGTCCGTTCGGTTAGTCACGGAAACCTTGGACTTTTATACGGCCGGTATAAAACAATAGGACAGAGTTCGCCGATTTTTTTTTTTTTTACGACCGAAACTCGCACACGATTCCCCGCTTTGTGGGACACGAACGAACATCGTTTCGTTTCGTTTCGTTTCGTCGTTGAGACGCACCAGGTGGATCGCGAAGATATTTACTGCGTAATAATCGTTAAAATCGAGAAACGAGTCGGAGGCGCGTCTATCGTCCGTGAGAAGAATGCCTCGCCTCTTCTCACGACACGTTCTTTTTAAGCGGCGTATAACGCACAAGGGTGCTCAAAATGTGAGAGTATAAAACACGGGTCACGGTAATGTAATATCGACGGTAATAACGCGAAATAGACGTACGAAAATAAAGCGGCGTAATTCCGGGATAGACGGGTAGAAAGTTAATCGACCATTTGTATGCGCTATAAATATTATGGCTCGAGTGTTTCAGGAAATACCTTGGCGACACACAAAATATAAATTTACTATTAAATTGCGTGTTAAAATCTAAATTATAATTTTCCTTCTCTACTGTTATTTTATATTTATGCACACGTCGACTATTTAAACGCAGGATCATTTAGTTCGAGTAGATTTCGTGATTGCACACACACCCGTGGCGGTTTCTCATTTGCTCCGTTTTCGTCGATCGCGCGAATCGTTTTGCTCGACGCTGCAGATGCGTCGCACATGAAGAAGCGCGCGGAGCCGCAATGAACTTCGTGGCGTAACTCAGCCCCGGCCGATCGACTCTTAATTAGAACGCTTGGGACAAATGACCGTGATTGCCGGCGTAATGATACCTTGGTCGCGTTCCACGTGATTCATACGATCGCATTCGGCCGGTGTGCCGGCCGCAGCTTGCAGCAGGCATACACACCGAATGGAGTCGTTGGCGCGTGTTCAGGCAGCCCGGAGAAAAGCATTATAGACGTTTTAGTTGCTACGCTCTATTTATAAGAAAACAAATTTCATCTGTTTTGCACACGACACGTGCAAGAAATTTTAACTCTGTGATAATATCGTAACAAGTTTCCTTTTTTTTTTAATTCTCGCGTACTTATAAATGTTAGAATTTTAAAAAACCTGCGATTTGATGCGCTTCTTGCGCGATAAGTGACTGTCGTGAAATCGCCGATCGGCTCTGAGATATGCGTATTCGATTTATCGCGATGGACGTTGCTGTATGTACACACACACGCATGTATAATAGTCATCGAGAAAGAGAGAAGTCCCGCCGCCGCTGCTGCTGCTGCTATTCGGTCCGACTCCATGACGCAGACGCATGTAATCGGCGTCGACCGGCTATACACGCCAGAAGCGAAGCACCTGCTGATCGCGCGCGCCAGCGACTAAAATCGAACGGCGATCGAAGTCAGAAAATCGAATGACGATCACGTCCGCTCCGTTTTTTCCGTTTCCGCATCGCGGAAACTGTTCTTGTCGAAAAGGTTCGTTGCACGCCGTTTTATGAAACGTAAACTTAACGGTTGCATCGCGCGCTAATTGCTGATACATACCGGCCGTGATTATTTTCGTTTCGCATGGAAAGGAAAGATCGTTCACGAGGCGGTTCGCGCGAGTGGAAAGTCAAAGCAATGGAGTATATGCGCTTTCGTAACGGCGCGAAAGGAAGTCGCGTGCGCGGTATCTCAGTTGGGTTCGGCTAAGATTCACGGCTGCCGACGTGTAGCGAAAATAATATCCGATTCTTTCGGCCTCGAGAAGAGTATTAAGGCCAACTCGGATGGATAAGAGACAACCGTGTTCTCCGAGAAAGCACCTGCCGGCAAACGAACGGACGGGCGCGTGCGGCGCGCACGAGAACACGCGACGCGTTTTAAACGGACGGTCGGACAAAAAATTAGGTAAATGGCAACGCAATTATGATGCAGGTAATTTCGATGTTGCCACCGTCCGCTATATGGCCAGATTTTGCGATGCGAGGCAGATGTAGTCCCCGTTTCGATTTACAAGCCCGCGTTATCGGTGGAACTTCTGAAAATCGCTTATAATCTCGATGTCTCGATAACAACAACTTGTATGCAAATGAGAGCTCGAGTAATGGAAATAAATTTACCACTTCTCTTTGATTGTGGAAACAAGCCGACGCCCCCGACCAACACTTCGCGTATATTCAGTCGATTCTGAAACAATATTAAACACAGCAATCGATAATCTTATCCAGTTTTCCACGAGCGACAGTCACGACAAATAAAGCATCGCGAGTGCAAACACCGGGGACTACCAGACACAATTTACTCGATCCATCAAAACTCATGACGTCTATATATTCGCGTACGAAGGCAAACTCGATAACGTATCTGCAGAAAAGTTGAGAGAGTCCTGTCGCGTTGAACGCATCGGCGCATCGGACGCTAATGAGATTGCGCGACACGCATGAAAAAGTAGTTTTTTTTTTTTTTTTTCCACGACGAAACGAGAGTAGCGCAACATTTATTATCTCTGTGCGTTTCGTGTCTGATGTAATTAAATGTCGAAAAAAAACTTTTTTTTTTAAATCCGCAGTTATTTATGCTTACGGTTATTTAATGTTTTTTTATTTTAAATTTTGCTGTTTAAAAAAACAATAACAAGCTCTGTTATAACACACATTGAGAAGTAAACTGAAATTTTGTATCTTTATGTGTGTTCACGTGCTAATAATTTTGATGTAAAAGAAAACGCACACATTTTCTTATTTCGACTCGATAATTTTCTCGTATACACGAGAGATACAAGAAAGTTAATCGCGCGCGCTTTACTTTCACAGTAATTAATGGCCGCGAATTACGGGCTAAGCATAGACTAATAGAAGCATCGCGTAATAATATATTTCTTGACAATGACAACTGCGCGGTTAAAAGAAACATCGCGGTCGCAAACGTGGAATTACCACGTACAATTGAGTCGATCTGTCAAGCAACCGGCCCGCCCATCTTGGTCGAAGGTGGCACGATGGTAATACGGCAATACGAAACCGAAGAGGAAGAGAAATAAAGAGAGAGAGAGAGAGAGAGAGAAAGAGCAAGAAAAGCAGAGAGACGAGGGTCTTGCATTAACCTGTTGAGAAAGATAATTTTTTTTAACTATAAATTACAGCCCCCTCGCGTCCCCTTCCCTCCCCCTTATTACTTTTACTGTTACACTTCGCAAAAATCGCGGTCTCTCATTTCCGAATTAAATGGCTAAATGTTATGAGCGCCATCGATTACTCGCATTACGACGATATAATTTAATATAATGAGAAACGCGCGCGCGCGCGAGTAAGCGTCCGCGTGTCAATTGCCGCGCGTATCCGAGCCCTGATACGAAAATGAGATGTTACGCGTCGAAATTATTCCCCGCGGTTCTCTATTTTCTATCGGTATTAATCATTATCCGCAATGAATCTAGACACACCGCCCCCGATAATTCACCGCGCTTTGTCGTCGCCGGTAATTATCTCATAAACGCTCGTCTCCTTTCATTCGGTGAAAATTGAAGTGACCACGTATCAGAAAGAGGATTTTTTTCATTGAGCGACAACATCTAATTACTTGCAAATACACTGTACGGAGTCGAACTAGACGATTTGTGTGCGTACCAAGTCTCTGCTTGTGCACTTCCGATAATTTGTTTCACGGATGAGATGCAGATTTTTTACGAGAAAAATGTAACAACGGACTTTACTGACTTTAACCACAGTTCGCGTGTTGAAAATTGAATTACATTGCGAGTCCTTAAAATACC
>QVOB01001032.1:0-11185 GCA_014839585.1 Pseudomyrmex concolor | reverse complement strand
TATGTTGAGAAATAAATCGCCACTTTTCCAAAATTTTTTTTTTTTTTTTTGTAGGCTAAGTACTTATCGGACTGCCCACGTATGTTCTGATTATATAACGTTATTGAAAATCAGCGTACAGAGCGGCTCGGATGCGAGTGCAATTTTGCTGGCCGATACGCCAGACGTTTCTCCCCATCTGGCATGGACAATGATTTTGCAACGTGCCGCGTAAGCTTTGCGCGCCGCGGCACAATGCTGATCGACGATCAGAATAGCCAGCAGATTCCGCTTAATCGGACCGGTGAGTGCTGATTAAAAAATGCGCGGGTTTCGAACGTGCGCGTCCTCGTTTGCGTCCCGTTTGATCTCGACAGCCGTAGCGGAAGTAGCCAAATCGGCTGTACTCGCGCGTGTTTCGTCTATAATGGCAGCCGCTCGTAATACGGTGGGCGAAAGAGGGGAAGGAGAGTGTTATTCTCCGTCCTTTCACAGAGATTCAATAGCGCAATTTCGCCGCGGAACTCTTCTCTCTAAAAGGGCACGAACTTTTGTAAAATCTTTATTTAAATTCTAACACTATTAATCCGCGCGATCTATTCGATCCCGATTACGTTATTTTACGATAGTTGTGTGTTACGATAATTGAGACAGCTCGAAATAATAGCGGGAACGACGACACATGCGGGTGAGATGAGGATTAAGAAGATGGTCGCGAGAAGGGAGAAGAATCTCTAAAGGAAAGTGCACGCGAAATTGCAAAAGCTCTTTAGAACTCATGGCCCGCATTCCTGGATACCTTCAGACGTTTTCGTTGTGCAATGCTATACAGACGTATCGCACGAAAAATACACGCTGCGAACAAGTCTCGGTCCCTCTCCTTCATTTTTCGATCTTCTTTCATTCTCGAGGGCAACGCAAAACTTAATCCTTTCGAAAACGTGAATTTTTCCATGAAAATATTATACCGAGAGAAAGAGAGAAAAGCGGCTGTGTTTTAACAAAGTTGCCGGTGAATTATAAAATCTCGCGGTGCTGCGCGCATGTATTAAAAAATATGCATAACGTATAGACGTTGAGCGCGCCGGGAAGTAACTGAAACGATACGTTCGAGATAATATTGAAACATGAATTTCCGATACTTTTCTGCCAATGCAATTTTTCCATACTTACGCAAATTGAAATTCTTGCAAACTCTTACCTCAATGTCGCGTGTAATACAGTTAAACGAGATTTTTCACAAAGACTGCATTACCGATGTTTTTTCATAATATCGCAATTACATCCGTAATAACAGTCAGGTTTGTTGTTTTTTTTTTATTTTTTTTTATTTTTTTTATTTTCATATCTGGAGAACCTGGGAGATTTAAATGGAGCGTAGTGAAATAAAATCGATTTATTTTTATCTTTCCCTCTTTCTCTATTCATTTTAAATATGTATAATGGACTATTGAATGCAGTTAAATAATGAATATTTAGCATCTCTGTGCGTCCATGAAAATCTGTTTAACATCTATTATGCAAAACAATATGCGCACGCTTATTCTTTTCTTTTTTCCCGTGCCAGAGTTTTACACGTATATTTATACATATCGTATTTTATAATATTTTTACTGTCTTCTCTCTCTCTCTCTCTCTCTCTCTCTTTTCTTTTGCTTTTGTTTTCTCCTTTCACTCTTTCCGTCTTTTTACATCTTTTCTTTCTCGATCGATGCTTCTTAAACGCCTTGCGTGCGCTTCAAGCGGTGGGTTGGAAAACGCTGAAAAATAAGCAGCGTCGCTCATCCGCGGAATAATTTATTTGGAGAGTCTGAAGCCACTAAGCCCAGCGGAAATTGTCTGCAGTCCCTCACAAAACTCCGAGCTATCTTTCCTCGTTTTCAGTTGCCGTTCTCTTCGGCCGACTCTTTCCACTTCCGTACACTTTCTTTCCTTCTTGTTCCCTCTTTCTTTCTCTCTTCTTCTCGAGTGAGTCAACAGTACGAGAAGCGCGTCCATTGTCGAATGCTTTTAAATTTGAAATACAAACCGTCTACCTTACCTTCCCTTATGTCGTCTCTCCACTCTCTCTTCTCCCTTTCCCTACCTCTCTCTCTCTCTCTCTCTTTCTCTCAATACATCAACGTAATCGTGTGAATCACATATGTGTCATTCGAAAGAATTCTATTTGTCAATGTCTTCCTCTTCGAGTCGCTCTTTAAGTTATTCAGATTTCGCCCCGCGAGAGCGTTGATTCGCGCGCGCGTATATCCCATTTGGAAGACTTGGAATTTCCCGGGTAACACAAACGTAATTAGAAAGCACGGGAGCGGAAAAGGAATTAGTCACTTTGTAATCGTAATTCGGGGAAAGTTTATGGCTCGCGGTTTATGAAGACGCATCCCGTCGAGTCGTCGGGAAAGTTCTGGTTATCGCGCCAACGAATTAAACCGATACAAGCAAGACTGCGGCATCTGTTACTAACGGCTTAACTCACTCGCCCTTTACTCGCCGGAATATACGGGGAATACAGCCGGCATGAATATAAGTAGAAACTGGGGCACCTACATCAGACAGTTGTGTGGAGAAGGAACAGGAATAAAAAAAAAAATCTCATATATCACGAACAGAAATCAAGGAGTGGGATAGTGAATTCATATAGCTGAACTATTTGCGAAAAGAGCTGCTAGAAATAAAAGATGCACCCTCCCTCATCCCGTACGTAATTTATTGTAACGATTCTTATCGTCTGTCGTCGCGATGCGAGATTTATAATATATTATATGTATAACATATACATTCGACTATGCATACAATTCTTTTGAATTCGGCACAAAGATTTGTAATTAAATATACTGTTATGTGTTTCACATTTTTTATGTATTATAATAATACGTATATTCAAGTAATACATATATATAATAACGTTTATATAATAATGAAAGAGAGAGAATGGTGGTTTTTTTTTTAATATATATGTACGTCGATCGTTTATCATAACTCGAGTCTTTGACGTTCTCAAGGGAACCTTCCGCGAAAAGAGGGAGTCGTTTCATCAAGAGAGATTTTCGAAGGTTTCCCTTTTCACGCCGACGGAAACATAAAATCGAGAAGCCCACCCTTACGGCTACGTCGATGCCTCGCCCTTTGATTTCCGGCTTTGGCAAAATGCGATCTCGTTAATGGCGCATAAACATCAACAGAAACTTTTCTATCCGATTCCCTCTTTCTGTCATGAAATAAATTTTCGCCGTCAATCACTCCGCGCCCACTTGGTGCTTAGAAAGAGAGAGAAGTGAGTTCCGCGATTAAATAAATCACACGCGGATCAAAACGGAAGTTTAATGACGAAAAACGCATATTTCACACAAATAAAAATAATCGAGTTATCTGTCATGTAAGTTTTTCGCAAATTACATTGAGTCTGGCTCGAAATTGCTACATTTACATGACGCGCACGTTTGCGACCTAACGAGAAAAATTAACAATGTAAAAAGAGAGCCGCACTATATCTTTCGTTGGCAAACATTTTATACTACAGCTGTATGTGTCATGTTTATTGAGCACAGTTCAACTAGAAGCTAGTTATCAAATTTGTATGTGACACAAGCAGAGCCTTCGCTACGCTTCATGTATATAAAACATGGTTTGGAAATGTCAATTTTCTGAAAACGTAGAGAAAGAGAGAAAAAGAGAGAGAGAAATTATTAGAGATTTTACAAAATTTAGTTTTTTGACAGATAGACCACCGTTGTTTTTTTTTTTTTTCAAGTTTAAAAAACTAGATACTGTGTGTACGATTTAAATGTCATGTTCGGTGGTTCTGTTTACTTTACGTTTTTCTGTTTTCTTTTGTAAGTTCGTGTTAATTACACGTTGAAATTGATAATCTGTCAGTTTCTAATGACTCGGTATGATTTACAAGCGTCAACGTTAACAGACATCAATAAACCAAGAAAAATTGCATTTTTAAGACACCGCATCGAAAGATTCGACGGATGTTATCTGTCTCGTTGGCGAAGATTGATGGATCGTCAATGTTTTTAACGAGAATTTGAGGGAATTGATGAGCTCGAAAGTTAAGTATCCGCTCGTTTTATCGAAATTAAAGATAAGTTGTTTTTTTTCTGTGAAGCATTATTAGGAAAGAGAAAAATAATGAATTCCGATTTGTCTCAAAGATAAGCGCAAATAAATTTCTCTGTTTATTTCACTCCACGAATATTCTCTCGTTGCGTAAAAACGGTTATTTAATTCATTATTATCCTGAGTTATGAAATGACTCGAGCCCGGCTCGACCGTGCGTGTGCGGTGTGCGCGTACATGTGCGCGATATTTCCCTCGTTCGCGAACCGCATAGACGGAATCTGCACACACACACACACACACACACACACACACACACACACAACAGCGACATATCGCGACTGTAAAATACCGCGTTGTAGGCCGAAGGTATGTATATCTCGCCGCCCCGATGTGCATGAAGTATAAATAATTAGAATGATGTATGTAAGCGTACTGCGATCGTGCGTGCGGGTGTGCCGTTGTCTGTTGAACGTGGCGTACACATTGACATGACCTACGGCTTTATTTTCGAGGGCGGCCGCGTTTTACCCGTTAAATTAACACGGGTTGCCGCGATTTATGCGACTCGTTGAGAAAATCAATGTGGGAACAGATGATTTTGACGCGAGTATCAAGCGGAAACGAACGTGCGACATCATAAAACGCGATCGCCGAATTGTTTTTTAATTTAAAAAAAAAACAAAAAAAAAACAAAAAAAAAACAAATTAAAGCATTAAAAAGCAAAGACACTTAACCGCGAAGACAAGTAAAGTGCGCGTATTGATCGGTCGAAAGTGAATTCTCGCGCACTGTACAAAAAAAAAAAAAAAAAAGACTTAAGGCTATCTCGACGAGTACGATGGCGGCTCTTGCGTGAGAGAAAACCGAGATGCGTATGACGGTCCATTCTCCGCAACCCCAAGAGAAGACGGTGTCGTGTTTCTCGATGCCGAAGTCGATGTTCTAAAAGCGTTTCTCCAGACGATCCCCTTAACGCAACTTGAGCTGGTAACGACGCGCAGAATTTTCATTCGCGATAACGAGCGATTAAAACAAAAAAAAAAAAAAAAAGAAAAAAAGAAAGAGAGAGAATACAAAAGCCGCCTGTATTACACTGATGTATAGGGTTCATCATTCACTTTTGACAAAATTGCGCTTCACTTGGTAAATCCTACGAGGAATAAACCTCGCTCATTTTGGAGAAGCTACATTCTTGACTGCGCATCTTGAATTATGTATAACCCGCCGACAATATGTTCGCTCAAGCACGTATTCCTCAAGCACTATTGCCTTGCATTACTTTCCTCCGGTAAGCAGTTAAAGATTGGTCATTTGGCACAATATAAATAGAGAGAAAGCGAAAAAGAAAGAGAGAGAAATTGTAATAAAAATTTTTTAAAAAGTTACATGTACAGGTACAAAGAAACTTTGTCTTCAAGTAACAAATCCACAGCTTTAAAAAGCATAAATATGCCCGACTAGATTGCACACTTCTCGAGATTATACTTTTCAGAAAAATTTGAGTTTGATGAAAGTTCCAAGTACTTGATTGCGACTATTTTTTTTTTTCTTACATCAAACACGAGAACTATTACGCGCTAATTGAGATCTTGTTTCTTTCCACTTTCAACTTGTATTCTTAAATTTTCTGCGTATTTCTTTTCCCACCATTCTTTACAAATGTGTAATTTGCGTAATGAATCTCGATCGTAAGAAGTAATTCTCTGTGGCTTCTAGCAGTTTGCTGGCCAGTTTCGCGTCGCGCAACATGGCGAGAGTGGAGAGTACGAGAAGGAAAAAGTACGCGAAGGGAAGGGCAAGCAGGTGAACGAAGAAGGAAGGGAGGAGAAACGACGAAATAGTCTATTTCACCTATCTCTTTCTCTCATCTCTTTCTCTCTCTCTCTCTCTCTCTCTTTTTCGCCCGTCTGGCTCTCCCCTCACGGGGTCTCTTCAACTCGCCTCATAGAAGCGCATTCTCGGGCGATCCATTTCCAGATTAAACACGCGTAAAACTCCACTCTCATGCGGTACACACAGGAACTACGTTCTTTTCCTTTGCCTCTCTTTCCCTCTCCGCGCGCCTCTTTCTTCTCTTTGCATTTGTACGACTCCTTCCTCTCTCCTCCCTTTTCCCTCCACCTTTTTCACGCATTCTTCTCTTCTTCTAAAACATATACGGGAAAGGGAGGAGGGGATTTGAACGTTCCCACTCTATTTCCTACTCCGAAAAGTAGATGACAGAAGAAAACGACTCGCGTACTATCGTTTCAAGCCTCGTGTAGAGAAGCGAGTTCTTCTTCGCTTTGTGACGAATTGGGAAAATGGCCATAGGTATCTGTTTAATCGTGTGCTATTCGAGAACGTTTTGAAACCACTAGTTTTCTCACAAAACCGAAGAATAAATATTAAAGAATTTATATAAAAGCATTAAAAATTTTTGTGGAACACATTGTCAACAATATCGTACAATTTTATTAATGAAATAATTCGTAGAGAACGGGGATAAATTTATATACGTAATAAATGCTTTTAATATTTCCACCACGCGATCTTACCGAAGTTATCGGCAACGCCTGTTTCCTTAACGGACTAATTTCCGGTTATCGGGCATGTTTGAGGCGGGGTCAGGGTCAACCGAGATCGATGAGAACGACGTTAACGAGGCGCTGGATGCGAGAACGAAGATACCTACTTCGAGGTAAGCGTTATCGTTTAAGGCGAGACGTGACGTTGAAATGGAAAGTACGGAAGGGAGAGAAACACAGTGGGCGAAAGGGGAAGGCGAGAAACGCGTGCGAAGCATTCCGAGCACAAAGCTCGTCAGGAGTAGCGGTATGTTTTGCTGGGGCAAAGAGGGAAGAAAGAGGGGAAGATGGAATAACGGCGCCGCATGGCTTGATTCGCGCGGCGGGTTAGAGAACGAAGATATAGAGTAGGATCCTATTGAGCTCGTCGTATACGCGGCTGCTGCGCGCGTATTAACACGTCATAATAATTACGAATGTAATCAGCGACGCGCGCCGGAGCTTTCTGAATCGCGCGCGTTTTGCTTTCACCTCGGTTAGTCGCTTCTTCCTCCAGAGAGAGAGAGAGAGAGAGAGAGAGAAGGATCCATGCAAGGGTGGAATAAAAGTTACTGTACCGAGTGTACGTGGAAGCGGAGAGAATGTTGTGCGAGGAATTTACATACTTTACGATATATCTCGCGCCGCGCCAGTCTCTGTAATGAAACTGGGGCTCATTGAAAGCTTGAAAGCGCAAACATATGGTTTAAATGCGGACTGACAAGTGCGCAATATTTTCAAACGAAAAGGTATATATAATGTAAAAGAAAAATTCCAAAGAATTGTTTGCGTCGACTACATCTTACACTTTTATGACGAATATACTGCTGTTGGAATTTAAGTTTTGCAAGAATGTGTTTTCCACTCTCGCGGAAAACTCGATACGACGATGATTTTGGTTCAATTAATTATTTTAACGATATACGGAAAATACATAATAACGCAGAGAGAGAGAGAGAGAGAGAGAGCGGAGAGCGAAAAGAAGAGACGGCGCTTCTGCAAAGAGAAACATTTATAATCCACTGTACAAGTTGGAGAACGAAGAGACGGGGGAAAGTCTTAAGTAATCGTTAGAAAATCAATGGCGAGTTCTCAGGCGGTGTTTCACGGACAATGTGCAATAATCCACGGTCGGGAGCCGAAGAGGCTGCAGGCTTTCCCACGAAGTAAAGCGGTTAGGCAGTCGGGAATCAGAAGGAGGGAGGGAACGCGGTGGAAACGCGGAAGCGTGTCCTCCATCATCGAACTTGGAACTTGTCAGCTAATTGCATAGTTCGCCTTCTTGCCTGCAAACATCCGAATTCAGTCAGGAACGGTCTCCGTGTCTGACTCTCGCGCGAGTTTTCCACTTTTATTCTTTAATATCTTCGCGTAACGTTTTCCGTAACTTTTCGGCGCGAGTTTATTTTTCGAAAAGAAAAGAGAGAGAGGTTCGCTTTTTTTTAGAAATTTAATACCGTTACGCCTATTGGAATAGATTCTTTTTGCGGTGGTGTCGCGCGCGCAAAATATTCCGTCGTCGCGAAATCAAAACAGCGGGCGCGGCAACACACTAGACGGAGAAACGTTGTTGTTCCGACCGTTTAAATAATTCATAAGCAATATCGCGCCGTGGTCGCGGTCACGTCTCGGCTTCTCTCTTGATTGGCTCGAATTTACGAGCCATTGTCGCCTGATTGGCCGCGCTTGTGCGACGGATGGTGGCTCCGTAAAGAAAAGCACTTTATCGCCCGAGAGCATTGACGTGCCGAGTTCTCAAGCGGCGGCGGCGTCGCCGGCAGGGAGAGAGCATGAAACGCTTTCGGTAATTCCTCCAAGACTCACCTCGCCTCGTCGTCGTTTTCTCCACCGTTTCTTCGCCGCCCAACCGCGCGCGCTCTTCGTATTCCGGTTCCCCGTCGAATTCCTTCGTATACCGTACAAAAGACCTCTCGAGGTATCCCAATAGAAACGGGAAACATCAGTGCGCGTTCAGTCTACTGTATTCCCTCTTCTTTCTAACATTTGCTGCTCCTTTGTGCGGTATTTGTTGGCGCCATTTCATCCGCGAAACCATACCGTCGGATATCCGGGTTTTACTCTCTTCTCTCTCTATCTATCTATCTCTCTCTCTCTCTTTCTCTCTTTATACGTGTATCGATGGCTTGCGATATGATTACAATCCTCGTCGTCGATGCAACCTCCGTATTTCCTCGATAGTTTGCCGGAAGTTCGAAAGTTTTCGATAGCACAAAGGAGAGTCGGAAGTAAAATCGCGGTAATAAAATTACTCGTCTGAAATCACCGATTGCTCGCTCGTTCTTTTTGAATTGTGTGAAATTTGTCGTCGATAACGCCAATCGGAAATCGCTCCCAGTGGAAACTCTCCGCGGATTTTCGCGGCGTTGTCGTCTTTCGCGCGGCGCGAGTTTGCAAAGGGTTATTATGCCCGCTACACGCTCTCGCGAGTTGCAATTTCGGTTCGGTCTGGTGGACCTCGTTGCCCGTGACACTTTGACGCAAGCTCGGAGCGGAAAACGGTGTCCGGAGAGCGTCTGTGCCAGGCAGTTATGAGTTGCTTAATTGTTTTGTCACTGTTCGTCCTCGTCGAGACAGCAACGTCCTCCGTTGCTGTCGTCGCTGCGCCGTGTTGTATATACGTCCGCGGCGGAGTTTCTCGGAGATCGTTTCCGGAATAGCCGCGACTTGACCCGTCGATAAACTTGGACAGCGAGATTCTGATGTTCCCGCAAAATCGACAGTGAGAGAAAGAGGGGATTGCATTGTTCGAAGGCGCCGCTCCCGATGGTCGGTAATTCTTCGAGTTGACAACGCGCTCGTGTAATTTATCAAGATGATTTCGATAAACTTTAGTAATCATTGAGATTTGTAATAATAATAAGATTAATGAAAATATAAAAAAGATCTCTTCAAGCAAGAATCTTATTTTTTGAAAATATTTAGAAAAAAATAATATAATTTACATATCACTTCGCCTCTATATTTCTTCCTGTTTTATTGCGTGCTGTCGATGTAAAGAGCCATCCAGATGGCAGCCGTTAAAGGGTACATCGTGCCGCGATATTGGCTGGCGCCGAATGTCGGTGACGCTGTCGGGAAAACTCTTCTGACAAGCATTGTTATTAAAAATCCGAAGAACTGTTCGGCTCGATGCTCCGGAAAACGAAACAAACGTCTGTCGTCAAAAGGACTGCAATAAGACGTAATATGCAGCAAGATTTTCAGATAGAAGATAATTTCACGCGATTAATTTTCAGAAAAATTCTAATATGCGCAGCAACTAACGCGAATTCTTTTTTTCATTTCATTCGAGTGCTCGATTATTTGATTCGACTACGTAGAATAATTTAATAAATGGGTAAATAAATGGCAAAGTTTTTCTTGTTCTAATTAGCGCGTGCACACACACGTGTGTGGAGAACGAAAATTGTATTTAAACATTAACTGCAATGAATGAAACCGATCTCTTTTTGCCGGACGCGCGCAAGTTCTGTTAATAATTTCGGTCGGCGCGATCAAACGACCAAAACCGCATTAAACGGGCCACTTTTGCATCGAGCGGAACGAATTTCCATTGGTGAGATTTTCCGAGGGAAAGGGAGAGAGAGAGAGTTGCGCGCGCTCGACCCGACATCGCAATAACGACGCATTCGTCGGGCGCGAAAAATAATGTCCGCTGGATCGAAGCTGGGAGTCCATTTTTATCGGTCTATACATCTTGGCGGTAGTCGCGGTGGAAACCGTGAAGCGAACAAGGTGTAAGGGGGTGGCGGCGGAGGGGACTTTGGTACGCAGCTGGCGCGAATATTAAAAGCAATCGCTCAGTCCCGCGTAATAACTGACCGCTCGATCCGCGTTGGTGTATATAGCACAGTCACACTTTTCTGCGCTTTTGCAATCCGCGCACTTGCGTGAAAAGAATAATAGTCGAAGTCAGAGCTTTCATTTGTGTGTGTGTGTGTGTGTGTGTGTGTGTGTGTGTGCGCGCGCGCGCGCGTGTGACACACCGCATAAAAGGCAAAAAATTCTTGCGCGAACTTCATAATACCCGCAAAGTGACGTATTGAAAAATGTTATACAGCTCGGTCTCGGCGAAATGCGTGCATATTTTATGCTTTAATAGTAGAGCGCGGATTTCACTTGCAGGAATATTTAATGTGTCGAATATATATATATACGATAAAGTTGTAAAGAATAATCCGCTATCATTCTTTTTAGGGGAAAGGTGGGAAAGGAAGGGAGACAAAAAAATTCAAGATACAAGTCCGCGAGGTGCATTAATGATGAAAAACATTTCTGTACAACTGCACTTGCCTTGGAGACGACTGCTACTACTTTTGAAAAGCTAGGCGAGGGATGAGATGGACGAGGGCGGGAATGAAACGATGAAGACCATGTTGCGTCATCATGGAACTAGGAGAAAGAAAAAGGCGCGCGAATGACAAAGGAAGCCGTTTTGTTCAAAAGACCCGTGTTTGCGAAACGAGCACGTTACAACGACAAAAACACTCGTAAATTAAAATCTAGTGACATTAGGAAACGCACATAATTGCCATTGGTTTTTGCCGAGTTCTTTATATATATATATATA
>QVOB01001030.1:0-10286 GCA_014839585.1 Pseudomyrmex concolor | reverse complement strand
GGAGATTCCAGGTTCGACTCCTGGCTGAGGAGTTTTTTTCGCAATATTTTAAAATTAGTTAGGGGGGTATACGGGATCCTTCATATACAAGTGATGCAAATCCAGCATCCTGTATGAAGGAAAAAAATTATTTCTCACGTATATGTATGTGCATGTACATATATATATAAAAAAGCACATTTTCTGCACAACAACTTGCAAACGGCTCTTTATGACCAAATTTATTTCATTACTTAGATTATGAATAAACTTCCGAATTTCGCTAATTATATATAAGAGCATTAATCGAAGAGCCAAACTTCTCGCCAAAGTGGCTCGATACTAATTAATTACAACAAATTGACCACAAATGACGCTTTCAAAGTTTATTTTGCGCAAATTGTAAATTAATCCTGTGCACGGAATATTTGCTTAGTATGAAAGAGAGCAACGCTGTGTTGAAAAGCCATTTGCGCAGATAGAAAATAACATCGCAGGGATAACCAAGTTAAAACTCGCTTCGTTGAAAACGCGGAATAAGATCTGCGCGCGTGCGTGATTTGTAAGAAAAATATTTTTTAATTCAGATTGTGCGAAAGAATTCGCAATAACAATTATATATACCCGTAATTTTCCGCTTCCCCATGTGTCTGAATTTAATTTGCATTGAGAAAACATAAAAATTTATCAAAACTCACGATCTTTCGTGGCAACATCATGTAACATTTACATGACATTATACCGGTGTTGTTTGTACCTTCGCTGACGCGGTGGTTGTGTCACCACTTGGTAATTAATACCGCTAATTTTTTTTTTTACGCGAAACATGACGAGAAAATGCGGGCTGAATGGAAATATCTCAGCCAGTTCTGTCGGCAATAACGATGTTTTATACCGCGCGGCGTTGAAAAAGGACTGTCACAGCGCACACGGACGCGGAAAATATATTTTTCCTGTCTAGGCGGGTGTGAAAATGAGATAAAAAATCTTGCACCGCGCGTGCGTTATACAGAGCATATGTCACGACGAAAGTATTGTTCTTAGCATCATAAACAACAACGCCACTACTACCTAGCGCGGCCACTACTGCTTGATCACGCGATATTAATTAACATTTTTTTCTCGTCGCCGTAAATATTATTTTTGTGCTTTGTATATGTAAAACTAACTGGAGTGTGTAAACAATGTGTTACAAGCAAATTTGCTCAGTATATAATTGATATTGCAACAAGCGCAAGTGAAACTATCCGTAACTTACTTTTTATACCGATTGTTTACGCTGCGCGTATGTTTTCTAATCGAATTAATTTTTATGCTATTTATCTTTGGTTTTGCATTATCTTTGTAACTGCATTACAAAGCGTATTCAAGTGTGTCTCATGTCACGTCGAAAAATATAGTCATTAGAAACGTCTTGCAAGAATATAATGAGGAGATAGCGATAAAAGAATCAGTGGCATCAGAAAAAAAAAGAAAAAAACAAAAAGAAAAAAACTGTAGAAAAATAGCAAAGCTCGACGAAAAGTGCAAATACAATGGCAGATAACGACACGGAAAATGAGGAAAGGGACAGAAAACGAAAGGAACGAGAATCAAAAAAGGACGGTACGCGCCCTGTTACCGTATCTCAAGACACTTTACTTAAGCTGCCTTTCACCTTCCGACTGTTGGAACGATTTAATGCACATTCATAGCGCAGAAAATAGATTCCTGATGGCCATGAAGAATAACTTCTTAACGAGACGATTTATCAAAGCCGCGACGCATCGCCGCCCGATGTAAATGTCGTCACGCCACGGTATTATGCACCTCGTCGAATGCGACTCGATAAGATGGAACGTAACGCCGCCGAGTTTCCGACGCTTTTATGCAATATCAGATTTATTGCTCGAGCCTGAAAATTTTTATTCTATTAAAAGTTTCTTAAACACAAAAGAAGACTTTTATACACAAAAACAGAGTGTTCTTGATTTTCAATTTAGATTTAGAAAGTCAATAATTTTTTTTAAATATATCTACATCGTTCTTGATCTCAGAACTAAACGGTTTTCTAGCAGAACATATTTTACAAAATGTTTAAACAAAGTATCTAATATCTAGGTCTGACAAAAATCAAATTTTCTCTGTAAATATCGCGATTGTCTCGAGATTACGCAAAAATTCAACAAATGACTATTTTATGTGCATTCAAATAAGATTTCTTGAGAAGCGAAAGCATCTGAGATTCAAGAAAAATAGGGAATAGCTATACAAAATGTAAAAGAAAATCACGAGCAATGCGATCGAACGCGGTAGAATGAGGAAACGAGAAAGAAGAGGTAAAAACTATGAAAGGACGTACCAATGTGATATCTCCAGAAACGGCGGATGAGCGCGACTAGATTGTATATCGAACCGCTTTATTTAAGCTACCTCTACTTGCGTTTCTGCAACACGCTATACTACTACTACTTTATCACTCAGTTTCATTTTTCTTTATTTGTCTCCCCTCCCTTCCTTCTTCCCTCCCTCATTTTCTCTCTTTTCCATGTTCTCACTGTCTCTGCCGCATGGATGACGTTACACGACGATAAGCACAGACTTCTCGATAACTTTGGAGAACTGCGACCAGCCGAAATAAAGCGTGCGGAAACACGTGCACCATCGCCGCGATAAATGCGCATCCGTGAATGTTGGGTTTTGCGCGTGAAATGAGAGAAGCGACGAAGCGTTCAGTGGTTCACATCCGAAAGTTACTCACAGCCGAAAAGACCGTGCGAATGCGGGCGTAATTCAACGAGAAGTATCCGCGATTGGTTTGTATACCTGCATTGCACACGAGCAAAAGCTCTAGTGAGTAAGTCCGATCCGCAAACTAGTAAATTTTTCAGTTTTGTTATTGACAATTTATCTGAACCTGTTTGAGTAATGTTCTTTTGCGACGCGATCCGAAAGAGAAATAAGTTTTCTAAATAATCGAAGAGAAAGAGAGAGAGAGAGAGAGAGAAAGAGAGACAATTTGCTTGATATAAAAATGCTGCTATCAAATTACACATCTAGATTTATGTAAGTTAAGTAAAGCAAAAGAAAAAGTAACATTTTTTTTATTTACTTTTTATTTCCGTTCTTGAGATTTTTTCTTGAGATTTTTTATTTCTTTTTAAATCAAAACATTTTTATATTTGTCGGAAAAAGTGAATGTTAAAATACTTACGAATATACAATATACACAATTTACTCTCTAATATAGCTTCATGAAGTTACACACGCGGCTATATACGCAAGACTTATAATATTGTTAATTGTACGGTTGAATCTTATCTACTTGCAAATGATTCACTTCTTCAAGACTCGTGGTTGGAATAAATTTTCAGCTTGACGATATTACGAACGATGTACGACCTTCGCGCGTGCGAATGAAGTTGCAACCGCTATCAAGCGATAATTTTTGACCCTGTGAACGAAGTCCCGAGCGAGAGAGAACTGCCGGAATACGCGAGCACTTTTGGGTGAGGCCCGGGGTGCTAACCACGAAATTAACCAAAACTCATCCTCGGGCTATGCTAATGGTCTTTCTGGTTAACTCGCTCCCAGAGACACCGAGTTTTGATCCTCCTCCGAAACTTTGCTTTCTCGGGAATTCTCGCTTGATCAGATAAGACATCATCTCGCTAACCAAACAATATCACGGATTTGTTTTACAATTTTCTTCTGTAACGAATCGGTCACTTTGCAGAATTTTCAGAAAAACGCGAGTATATATTGTGTAATCGGCTATTTTAGCAAAAGCGCACGCATTTTTTCTTCAATTATTTTTAAATTAAATTGCGACAAAGTTCTTCAGTATTTCCAATATCGCATTATTTTTAAGTTATATCCATTTTGATAATCAATATTCACAACAAAGGTGATTGCAAAACAAGGTTATATCCGAAGCAAAGCAATAAAAAAAATTGAAAAATAAAGAATTATCAAGATTTAACTAATAAAAAAAAAAATGTATTATTTTCTGTCGATCTCAAAACAATCTATCAACGAAAATGACTCAAGACTTTTAATTAGACTTTTCTGTTAATATTAATGACAACAATAGAGTAAAATACATGTAATATAAATGTTACATAACAATGTTTACTACAATAGTCGCTTATTTACGTTCTATTTTCGCTTAATTTGTTATCTCTTTCGCTTACCGCGTGTTTCTGCCTTTAATAACAAAGTTGGCTTCGATGCGTTGATTTTCAACGTTAATCCGATTTTCTGTCTAATCTCATTGGCCTGACATTACTGTACTACTTAAAGAGAAAACACCAGGCTACTTCGTAAGCTCGACTGGTCGTCACCGAAAATCCTGCTACCAACTGGCTCGTGACCCGATTCAGCCCTACTGCTCTTTTTTTCTGATTTTATGTAATCCCTAATTCTAATGAAGTGTTTCTGTCTGAGAAATTAGAATTAAGATCACAAAAAAATGCGGCCGTACAACATATTTTTTTTATAAAAATAAATTAGATTTCCATTAAAAAAAGTATATAGAAATTATATATTTTCTTAAGTAAACTAAAACATAATTAAGATATTATAAATAAATAATTAATATTATTATAAATATCTCTGATGTTAATTTAATTAATTACAAATGGCGTGAGTAATTTTGTTTTATTGCTTACATGTTTATGTATAAATTAAGAGTTATATTTGATACAACTTGGAGATGTAATCAGAAAGTGACAGCAGCGCACAACATTGCCATACTGTTGACATTATCTCAAAATTAAATCGTTCTAATCGCTGAAATGAGCAAACTTTTATCGACATTCCGTTTCGTTATCGTGATGTTGTAATGATTAAGAACCATCACTCTCTGTGAAGAACGCGATTCTCGCTGTGTAGATGCTATTGATGATAATCAAATAATAGATACGAATCACTGGGGGAAACTCATAAGTGCTCACATATGATCTATAGAGGCAAGTTCGTTTCGTGAACCTTGAAATAAGATGAATTAAATTGATAAACCATTTGTAATAACAAAAATTTTTACTTATAATTATTTAGTAATATTTACGTATTTTTTTATCGCAGATAATAAATGAAAGTGATTTACATTTCTATTGTGCAATTATATTGAATTTTATCGCATATTTCTCTCGCCTCTCTTAATTAAAATTAATATCTTCCAGTAGCCATGTATCAATAATGTGCTGATTATAATTTTCGCTCTCATCATTAACGAAAATGTGTTGGAACACAATGTTAGTCCGGTGTTAATAATAAAGCTAACGAGACGACATACACTGTGCATGCATTTGCTTCTGATTTTCAGATTTCATACTCTACTTATTTAAAATTGGATAATAACATATTCAAAATGTGTTATCTAATTATTGTAAAATTTTCGCGCGCGAACACAAGTGTGGAATAATTAATGCCGTCCGAATAAGAGCAAACTCTCAGTTAGACCGAGCGAGTTAAACGAACAATAAAAGGTTACTCATCATGTTATGTAATACTTGTATCACGAAACCAATCCGATATATCGCGCATTGAATTTCTACACGTAACGTTCTAAATAATACGAAAAAAAAAAAAAAAAAAAAAAAAAAAAAAAAATATCGGCGAGCGGTAGATAAGCCGTTAGAAATAAAATTGTTTTTCTGATAGAATAAACCAACAAACTACATTTTTTCCGCAACGATAACAGCTATTATTAAAAATAGAGATTAAGTCAAGCAAATCCGTTCCGTTTTTTTTTTTTTTTTTATAACAACGGCGCCTACGAATAGTCGCAAATTGAATATTTCTGTATTTTTAATTAAAAGAGAGAAAAAATTGCTCAGGCAATTGTAAAATTTCATTTCTTTAGCCAGCCAATTGTTTTCTTCATGTGTGTTTGGAATAAAATTAGAATTCAGAAAAACAAAATGATACGACAGCATTTTTTTTCTCGTCAACATGATTTTCCGAATGCGATATTGACGACGGAAACAATGGCTTGGAAACAATGGCGAGTGGTTTCACGCTTGGCGCATAAAGTAGGAACTCTCTCTCTCTCTCTCTCTCTCTCTCTCTCTCTCTCGTAGTTTCATTTGAATTCGGCCATTCAAGAAACTCGAGGAAACAAGATGAGCGACCATCAAAATTCGGCGAGAAGGCGGGAGATCCTCGATTTTCAAGTGTCCGGTATGTGACGAGTGCGCGCCGAAGGTGATTCGCAGGACCGCGTGCAGGAAATGATCTCGGTTATTCCACACGCGCGACTAGAACGAAGGCTGCAAGAGACACTCGGCAGAAGGAAATGGAATATTCCACTTCGCGGGATATTGGACAAACGAGGAGCCGTTCGGCGAGAATGATGGGCGGGGGTGTCCGTTGGAAACTCGACCGGCGAGACGACACTTTGAGCACATAGTTGCCAGCGGATTCGCGCATGTGGCGGATGGACAAGTTAGAGCCTCAACTTAGGTCTCCTATTGAATGTACAGGATGGCTAGCAGGTGGCAGCAAGATGGTGTCAAAGGTGATAGTTTGCGAGCAAATTGAGGGCACAGACAGATGTTCTGTAAGTGGCGGAAAATATGAGCGATAACAATTACCACTTCGATAACGTTAGGCACTTTGCAGCAGTATTAAAAAAAAAGAAAGAGAGAGAGAGAGAGAGAGAGAGAGATAAAATTGATTGAAGTTTTGCAAAACAACAAAGTACACGGCATAAACAAGTGTCAATAAAAATTAATACAGTGTGATTAACAATTTACGACTTACTGTTTGCCGCGCGAACTTCAAGCTATCTCACGTAGCACGAGGATTCATTTCTATGCAACACTGTCTGGTAATTAGATTTGCAGAGATGCTACTGCGAAATTCTGCACGTTAATCATGTTAACAGACAGTACCGGATTAAAATTCATCTTAAGCAACAGCTGCAGCAATAAAAAGTTGCCGGCAGCTATGGGCCGGGAGAAAGTCTTGCAAAATAGAAGAGATGGAATATTCCAGTTCGCGCGATAAACGAGCTCGAGATCTTTTACGAAAGACAATGGGAACCGGTATCAAATAAATTGCATTCACAGATGTTCTGCAATGAGTGTAATTCGGTTATGAAAATGTACGAAAGTTGGAAGTCTCGCATAACGTCTGCAATAATTTCAAAGAACGTACAAACTCTATATCAATATTAGAAACAAGTATATAAGTCGGTATAAATTTTGCACACAAAATTCAATATTTTCGCATTTATTTCAAATTTAAAAAATTTCTTTAAAAAGTAATTTAATTTTAAATGCGCGCGGATTATACAATATACGCGATATGATAAAACTATAAATTTTTCATCATCCAAAAAATATTATAACTATATATAACTATTCGTTTATATAAACGAATCAATTTGAAAGAGTGGACGCAAACTTTCTACATCCTTGTGTTTTTAGATGATTTGTTAAGAGACCGTGTGCAAAATTAATTCTCCCGCAATGTGCTATTTTATGCTAATCATTTTACGCTTGCATGCAACTTTAACTTCACTATAATTAAACTTTAGTGACACTGAGGTTCCGGCGAGTTAAAAATTATAAATGTTTGCCACCTTAAAGACGCTCTTAGGTATGCCACGAGTAATGAAAGAAGTGGCCGGAAATGGGGCATGAGAACGACGAAGAAAATGGGGCTCTTTCCCTACCGTCAGAATATTTCACTTCGTGGCTTGTTGGGTAAACGAAGCAAACGCTTTGAGGGGCGACGCAATAGCTAAGGGTATCTGTTGCAACGCGCGCTACATCAGCGCGCGCGTTGCATAATTGCCTATGTATGCAAGTAAAATATTCGCCATGCGCGATTGCGCCGTCGTCGCCGTGGTTGTATAGCGCTTAAAAAAAAAAAAAAAAAAAAAAAAAAAACGGCGTGAATGAAATGAAGTTTCGCCTGTCGTTATGGTTTATCTTCATAGAACGAGCTGATTTTCATCTGGAGCGACATCGTGCGACACCGGTCTTCCCGAAGATTAAGTTTTTGGGTTAAGCGCAAAGAAAATAGCTTCCGCAACGTTGTCGGCTAAGATTATAGTCTGAATTTACTGCACCGGCCGATTATCTACGTATAAGTTTCCGCGCGCAAAAAAGAAAAAACATGTATTTTGCGTAAGGAATTTAAATTAGATAAAATAGATTAAATATTTGTTTTTTTTTACATTTGTCTTACAGCATAATATTCCATAACAATAAAGAAAATCAAATTACTTTTAACAATTATTTGATCGTTTCGAGCGCAATGTACATGTTTAAAAAAAGAATAAAGTTTTTTCAAACTAGTGATTGAAATTTTGGATTTCCTGCTAGAATAAATGCTTAGTTCAAGATCGCATCTTGTGTATTTTCCAAAGAACTACGAACGGAAATCTTCAATAGCAAATATTTGTTCAAAATATTACAACGGTGCTGTAGATAACAGCAAATGTGGATAATAAGTGCTTATAGGATCGGTTTATTATGACAGTTGTTTCCGATTCTCCTATTTAATTCTCCTATTTAATTTCGTTATTCTTCACATTAACTCTGAGAGAGAACACTTATATATAAATTAATCTTTTTTTTGAGAAATGTTCGATCTTGTCACTTCTCGTATTTGTAATTGTAATTGTTACGCAAACGCATCGCTGTCGACAGAAATTACAGAAGACTATGCGTGCAATGCACACACAGTCGATAATTACGAAAGATCTGCAGTTAGGTGTTCTGCAGAAAGCTCTCTAGCTTTACACAGTTCATATGAACGCACTATTAAACGCTTCCTACGTAAGGGCAACGGTTGCATTAAACTCGCATCGGTTTGAAACGCATCCTTCGCTCTCGCAGCATCCGCCGCTTCAATTCTGTCCTTTGTCTTGAGTAAAACGCGCAATCTCCACCGGTAGGCATGCGTTCCACGATCACGTAATGGCGAGAATAACGCCGCTGGCAAAATAGTTCTTAACGATTCTAAATAACGCTAAACAACAAGAAGGAACAGAATATCCCGTGTGAGCATCAACGCAATGTGAAGAACGAAAAGCTTTGCAAATGGCCGATACCGATTTGTGGTGGAAAACAAAATAATAAGATAGATGAGATGCAAAGAAAAGAAAAGAAAAGAGAAAGAGAGAGAGAGAGAGAGAGAGAGAGAGAGAGAGAGAGAGAGAGCGGCGGCGGATCGACCGTTCGGTCCGCAGATGTCGAGATGTCGAGAGACTGCGGCAGCGGCGGCGGCGGGGAATCCGACTGTGTGTGGCTTTTTACGAGTTCTCACCAAACTTGCATTTCTTTCCCGCGCGAAGAGGTGAATAGCGGCGGAATGGGATAAGGCAAAGCCCTATTCGCCGCAGGTTTTATTCAAATTCTTCCCCTAAGCGCCAGCTGCGCCCTCTCCCTCGCCTCATTTTCTTTCCTACCGGCGCGCGGCTGATTCCAGGAGGAAAAAAAGTGCGCAAAGATCTGCGGAATCGCGTGACCACACGATGTTTTGCCGCCACCGGGCCATCTTCTCCAAAGATTCGGAGCTTTTCTCGGAAAGAGATGGTCGTTAGGTCACTGACCTTACTTAATGGAAGACCGAGAGAAGATCTCGTGAAAACGCGCGGTCAAAAATAAAGGAAAAACTGATGGGAAAGTTTATAGTCTTTAAATTTCTCATTTTTTCCCGGATTTTTAAATACAATAATTTTTAATATTCACACTTACACAGCTTTTTATCTTAATTCTTTATAATGAGTCTTTATAATAAGTGTTTAATTAGGAGAATGTGAATTGAGGCACTTGCGACAAAATTGTACGATAAATATTCTATAATCCACATGCAAAAATATATTCGTAATTCTCTCCAAATTCTTTAGCAAAAACTTAATTAAAAACGTGAAGAGAATTACGACGACAAGAAAAGTATTTTCCTTTTTTTTTTTTTCCCCAGCGCTAAAATAATGAAACTTACACACGCAAGATATTTTTTGTTACAAGATTTAATTAGTCAAATTATCAAAGGTGTATAATTTACAATCTGTCATGTTGACATTTTGATAATAAATTCCGGAAGCTTATAGCTTTTGAGGATTAAGATCATATTCGCAGACTAATGAAAAGACGAGTTTGAAGCTTGCCGCAAAAGTTGAGAACTTCATCTTTTTTATCTTTACTAGTACAACGCAGGCGCGCGCTATTATAATTGACAGACGGATAATTTGCGTGATAATCTGAAAAAGCGTGTGCAAATAATCAGGAACTCGATTTTCTCGATCATCTCTTATGCGACAACATAAAATACTAATACATTACTTGATCTATCATATGCAATCACAACCT
>QVOB01001025.1:0-11548 GCA_014839585.1 Pseudomyrmex concolor | reverse complement strand
GTCAGTCGAAAGGAAGGATAATCCGGGATCTCCGGGCTTTTCGACGAACTTAGCGTTTGTTGCGCGGTTAGCCTCGGTTCGGGTGGGCTTTTGCATGTGCGAGCGTCGGAGCACACCTCGACGGAGGTAGATCGCATTAATCCTACATCTCCGCTGATCTCTTTGCCCCCGGCAACTTTTGTGTTCCGTTCGAGTTTTGTTGGTCAGTCGTCGAGGTGGCGGACACATGCAAAAGAAAAATATGAGTTTAGTTAAAGAGCAGTTAGTTAGATGAAAAGAGCGAGAAAGAGAAGAAATATTAAGGGCGTTCGAATTCAGATCTGCAATCAGTTGATGCAACGCACATGTCGAAATCCCATCGTTAATTAAATATCGAGTAAAAGAAGAAAGTCGCACAGAGAAAAACGCAAACGCAAAATACAAGTATAATTTAAATTTTGCAGATTAATTATTCTCTGTATTTTATTAAAATAAACTCGTTATTTCGCAATTTCAATTTTTAAATCATTTTATAAACTATATAATATTTTATGGAAATTGTTTTAGTAAATTTACAGACGTATATTAATAAGTAAAAAAAAAGATAAAAAACTTTTTCGCGAAATTAACTTCCACGGTCGCCGAGATTAACTTCGGCGTTTCGGAAATGCTGTTTTTTAAACTTGTTGGTTCGGCTTTTCGACGATCTCTCCGTAAAGTCGGCCGATTAACCATCGGGGTTGATAAGTATTTCGACGATGTCGAGATTCGGTTTTAATAAACTGTCTCGTCGTTTTTTAATTGCTTAGAAAACGACGGACTATCTGAGGAAAGGTGTCTCGAACGAAAGAAACGAGCTCGGACATCCGAACGAATCGATTACTTCTCTTCGAAGAGTTCGAAGTCGAATCGCGCGCGCAAGCGTTCGCTCGTAATTACGACGTCAATAATGATCGTCTTCTCGCTCTGGTGAGATTCGTGCAATAATGAGCGCCGCTTAATCCAATCTTCGTGAAATTAACCCGGGTCGAACGCTCTGATTATCCGCTTTTAGTTACGAGCCCCAAAGCAAAATACTCGTGGTCGATAATCGTGAATTTTGGCTGCAGCGTATTTTGAATAAAATTAACCCTTTCAGAATAGTCTGCGCGGCGAAATGCCGCTGAAAAAGACTGCGACAATACAACGAAAACAAAAACAGAAATCGAATTTCTCTGGGAAATAAGTACGCACGTTCAATGTAGATATTTTCTTCTCTTATGTATTTTTTTTTTTTTTAATTTCTCTTTGCTATGTTTTGCTGATCGCTGCGTGTTTCGCATTTGTGTACGAATGTAATTTGTAATTAAAAATCGCAACGCGCGATTAGATCGAATCAATCGATAAGTTTTAACATCTGCACTCTCTGCACATCGCGCAGATTCTGCATTTTCTTTGTCGGGGGGAATAATGCTTTCCGATAATGTAGCTATACAAGAAACACGCTGCTATTGCGCTTAAATTGCGCTGTTTATGTAAATGAAATTGTGCTATAATGATAAAAAAAAAAGTTTTACCACCCCCAAGTTTTGCTCGCCGCGCGCTTTTTCCGCGCACTTTTCCGCGTGCAAACTTTTTAAATTTATACGGATTGCTAATTACCTCCAGTAACCAGCGAAAATTGCAACGTTACTTGCCCTGCACTTCTAAAAGCGAGTAAATACACCGAGCGAGAAAGGAAATATTTTTGTTCGTGAAAAGAAAACGCGGTAAAAAGTAGCTGTACGAGTTGGACATGATAAAGCAATTAATATTGTATTTTCTGATGAGGAAACAAAAGTTTTGTTTTACGCGATATGCGCTTGTAACGCTGCGAAAATATCAATCACAAACGTGCATCTTTACGCGTGCTCTGGCGGAAAGATATCGGAAAATATATTGGAAATTGTGTCTGAGGTTCTTTTTTTTTTTTATTAAAAAATTCCAGACACCATGGAAAATACGTGGAAGAAATTGTACATAAAAACGTCTCGAAAACTGTGCGTATGTTGATGACGCGACGCAATCGAAAAAGACGGGAATATCTTAAAAATCAGGACTCTATCTCGCGGAGTGTTCTCGGAAGTTCGTTTCCAATCGATATCACAAAGCGCAGTTTCATATCTCGCATCCTGTCCCCATTGTTCCCCCGGTCGTTTTTATTCACGCCTCGATGAAGCAAAAGCGCGGACTCGGCGCGGAAGAGAGAGAGAGAGAGAAAGAGAGAAGTACTTTGTACTACGCCGGTACAGCGGGCGCGCGATATGTTATTCCTTTTGGCAGGCGGCAGTTTTTCCGAGAAAGAAGACGAGCGAGAATACCTGTGTCTTGAGGATATATAAATGACAGATGAGCCGCGCATAGAGCGATTTATCCTCGAGATTTGCATTATTATTTCTGAGATATTGAACGACTCGGAGACAATGGAGCGACGACGACGACGACGACGACGACGACGAAGAGGCTTGCGTTTTAAGCACCCGTCTACTTTTCCCTCGTTGTAGTCGCTAAAGGGACCTCTTCTCGAGATTAACGTGTTGAGGACCCCCGGGCTTAAAATGGTCTCGTTAACTTTTGCGTTATTTTCGGGGGAACAAAGAGAGATCTCCGAGATATATCGCGCCGGCGTTTATCTCGCGCTTGATAAGAGGAGGACTCTCGCAGATAGCGCACGTATCTCATTCCGGTTTTCGCATACGCGCGCGCACACATGCACGCCGGTAAACGTGGTAATTTCGCACTTTGGTGTTTGCGAGCGTTAAAAGCGCGTACAATTAGCGAGACCACGACGACGAATACCGGATGAAAAAGTTTCCTGTGCGCGCGCGCACAAACGAAAACAAAAATTACTTGCAAATAAAGCGGAGTGTATATGAAAAAACACACCGCGCGCTAACAAATTTACTCTCGCGCGGTATATTCGGTGCAGTGTTTTAACAATAGAACTGTTACGTATATTTTTCTTATCAACGCAAAATCATAATTTATTGTGCGTCATTCTAGAGAGAGAGAGAGAGAGCGAGCTCTTTGTTTTTCACGAGAAGAAAGCTCGACGTCCCTCAGGCGGAGTGAAAGGATTAACTTCGTAACTGCAGAAGCGCCTCGAGAAGGAGGAAGAAGGAGAGGAGAGGCGTGAAGGATGCACGGCGTCTACTGTCTACGGGAGGACGTTACAACCGCCGGGACAGACATACGGCAGGCATTATGGCGATGAGACCGCGCGCCACGTCGCGTATTTTATGCAGAGTGTATATGCACCACGCGAGAAGGTCCTCCCGGCAGGGCCGACTTGTCTATGCGTCGTAAGATTTCCTCGGGGATCGAAGAACGCGGTGCGGCGCGGCGCCCGGGTCTGAGGTATATCGGCGCCCTGAGCGAGATATACCTCTCGCTCTCGATAACTCAAGTAAAACTTATATTTATCGTGAGAAACTTAATAAGTCGGAAACCCCGGGGAGAGATTACAATTCTGTATTTAGATATTCAGGAGCAGCGCACAAATGTGCGCAAAAAATACAAAAAATATACACTTTAATCCTCAATTAAATCAAAAAGCGTGTCGCAAATGAAACGTGTTTTTGTCGGTCTCAATTTACCATGTACAATTTACACATGATGTTGTTTTCGCGTTTTCAACAATTTTGTAATATTTTCAAGTTGTTATTAACGAGGTACTTAATTTAATGAAAATTGCGAGAGAGGAGGAGTTTGGAGGAGGTGTACAACAAATTCTACAGATAAATTCTCGACAATTTACACGAAGTTGGAAAAGGGAAAAAGTTTCTTTTAGAGTCCACTGGAACTCTGTGTTATAATTAAAAAGGAAGCATCTTAAACATCATATATTTTTTATCGCAAGTAAAAAACACACACACAAACGATGCTATTTCTTTTCTCTGCTCTTCCTCTTTCTCTCTGATATTTTTCTTTGGTAATAGTTAAAATACATTTTCCGAGCTTTATTCTTTTTTTTTATTTTTATATACTTTATCCGCGTTAAATATTGTGACACATTTCTCGGAAGATTGAGAGACGGGAAACGACACGATATCTCATCGATTCTCGCACATTTACCGTTGTGTTCGTGCGTCACGTTTTTCGCGCGTGGCTTCTTTGCTCGTTAATGATCTTCGCGCTTGCTTCACGGTACTTGAACGCGGGACAGAGAGAAAACGCAGCTTGTCACGTCAAGTATTTGCACATGGAGCGTTGCGCAGCGCTCAATATACCGAAGCGGGAATAAAATGCGCGGAGGAATATAAGCTGGAAGGAATTCGCTTTGATCCGCGGAAAATTGTCGAGTTATCGGATTGTAATTAAAAGTTTGCGCTTGGATATTTCGCGATGTGGGAATATATTTAATGAGAAAAATCGCTGAGTGAGGCAAGAGTATCCCGAGAAACTCGATTGGAACCGTCGTCGTTGATCGGAGAGAACGAGTCGCTTTTCGATAAACAATAATTGTCGAAGCGAGATAAAATTAGACGGACAATGCACGTGATAAAGCGGACAGCCGCAATTGTTTTGTTTTATTCGCATCTGTGAAACGCGAAATCGGATTTATAGCATGTACACACTCATACACATGCACACGTTCAACAGGATTTGCGTTTGCAACAAGATTATTTCGGGAAACTTGGTCAAACCGAGCTCTCGATTGCTCCACGAGGATCGCTGAAAAATTATTAGCGGATTTATATGTGTTTTTTTCGATGTTTTTTTCTGAGTTTGAATCGAGAATCCTTGAGCCGCGATTACAGGCGATCGTGAGATCTGACGAGCAATCCGTTTCAAACGAGAAACGACACGTGCTTTGCCCATGTTTCTTGAAAATAAAATTGGGACAAAAATAATCTCGTAGAAAAAATATTTTTGTTTTTTTTTCTAAATAAAAACACGAGTGTGATAACGTAATCTTTACATTTTTATTTTAATTACACAAAAAAGTAAATAGATAAAATTTAAAAGATTATTACGTTCACGTAATTCAGTGTAGATCACTTTCTTTTACATTCTTATTTTAAATTACATTTTTTCTTAATTAATTTTTTTTTTATTCTCGCGAGATCTCACGATTCTTGAACAAAGAGCGAGAGTTTCGCAAGATTTCTCATCGCGTTATCTCGCGCGACGAGAGACTTCGTTAACGAAAAGATCATGACGCGAGACAGCAGTTTTTCTCTCGTACAAAATCCGTCCGCGGATGAGTGTCTTTTTCTTTTTTTTCTTCTTCTTCTTCGAAGTGACGATAAAAATACGCATGTGACAGTTCGCAGGCAAAACGAACGGCCGTTATATTTGGCCGACGGCCACTTTTACCTGCACTTATTAAGGAGATGCTCTATTCGCGGCGAAGCGCACGTGACCGATCCTCAAGGCGAGTAACTACGTACACGCGATGAATGCTCGATGGTGACACGCCGAGACCGTGACCCGTCATCGCGAGCGATTTGAAATTCGTGCCAGGTGAAACGTTTTTCAATCGTACGTAATAAATATAGCAGACTGCGTGTGTGTGTGTGTGTGTGTGTGTCACCGTGCGGCCAATAGGAAGAAATTTCAACATTGTTGACGCGATAAACATTTGCCTTCCCGCGCACTGAATGATGTTTAATCTATGCTCAGCTTACGGCAAAAGAAAACCAATCGATGTCCGCGGCCACATGCGGGCACGTGCTGATGTGTGCACGCGTGCATGTGTTTTTGTTACCAACACTCCCGCGAGGAAGCGATGAACATGACAGTGACGACTGCTGGCTGTCTAGTTCTCGACGCGAGATGGAATAACGTATAGGATTATCCGACGTTTAGAAATTGGTAGGCGATTTTCGTTTTTTTCTCTCTGTCTTTCTGTTTCTCCTCCTTCTCTTTTCGCGGATAATAAACGCACGTCACGTTCGCTTTATGATCCGACAAACGTTCGACACACACGAACTTTTTTAACGCCGCGGAAATGCTTTTACGACGTTTTTTTTTTTTTTTTTTTTTTTTTTTTTTTAAATTTCACGCCGGGTACATGTATTTTATTTTTGCAAGACCGAATTTCTAATAGCTTCCATTATCGGCACGAAAAAGCGCGCGTTAATCGCGTCAAAGAATTTCGCCCGCGGTTCATATTTTTAACTATTAATAACGCATTATGGAAAATCAATTTCGCTGTAATTGCCTCGGAGACCGTTTTTTTTTTTTTTTTTTCCACACCGACGAGCGATTCGAAAGCCGCGAAATCTTTCATTCCTCCGTCGCGTAAGTCGGAAAAAGAGCCGGATCGAGAGCGCGGCATAAAAATTCACTCCTGAAATGGATGGCCGTCCGTCGACAATGTGAGGGATGCGCGCGGAAGAAAAGCCGTTGAATCGCGAAGCTTTTCGACAGACCGATCGCTTGCGACGTGCTATCTCGGTTCCGCCTGTCGACATCACTTTGTCGTTATTCACGGCGATGATGCTGTGGGACGTCTTGAAGGAAAAGAGAAAAAGAGAGAGAGAGAAGAGGTTAAAGAGAGAGAGAAGAACAAGAGCGATATCTTCCAAGAAAAAGTCATCCGTGAAACTCAGATTCGAAAAAACAAAAAAAAAAAAGAAAACAGTCAACCGAATCGCGACGTAAACGTGAAATCAATTAGAGTTTCCTCGCGATTTTCTTTTTTTTTGTTTTTTTGGTCTCTTTTTGTTCTCACCGCGCATTCTCGTCGTTATCGAAGTATTATTACATCATCGCGAGTCTCGATCCCGAGGGCTCGCAAATTTCTCCGGGAGTACATCCCATCGACAAAACGGTCGCTTCTCTCGAGCCATTGTAATGAAGTGCGCGAAGTTTCCGGCAATTCGCGATGACCTACTATCCGGGTGCAACTCGAAACGTTAAGTTTTTCTCGCTCGGCCATTGAAGTTTCAAGTCGTTGTCTCTCGAATGCCGTGAATACCGACGAGACTTCGTCGACTAGAGCACCGGCTGGATGTACCGGGCTCTTTTGAGCGAAAATCTTCAGAGCTCGCTTCGCGAACATAGAAAATAGAACACCGCGCGATTACAATATGCGCATATTCTAGAGCGGCAGGTGGGAGTCAAATTTATTCGCGCTTAAAATCTTTATCTTAAGTGGCGCTCGATCTTGTTATATTCATTTTTGTGTTTAAAGTTTTATCATTGAATCGATATATTGCAATACAATTTTCCGATGTTTTTTCCCTCTTTCTCAAATGGGTTTTTAAACGTTGCGGGCGCGGAGTCGTATTCGCATTATTGCCGGAAAACGCGAAAAATGCCGCGAACGTTTACGCAATGATGCGTTTTGATGCGATCCGAATTATTATTCGTCGATGATGGCAACGATGAGCGTGTGTCATCGTCGTCATTCGCGTCGCTAATTAACTGTTGCGTCAGCTTCAATTAATTACGACGACCGGATAACCCCGCGGTAAAGTGATGCTCGGTTACATGCGCCATGTCTGTCGGGTTCGGCCAATCAGACAACGAGATATCGCCAAAGGCCGGGTAGATGGAAAAGCCCACGCTTTTCGCGAGCTTTTATTTCCATGCGCGCGATCATTTAATAATATGTTATATTATTATATCGATATAGTGTAACAAAACGATCGCGTATCATCTTCTGGTAATCATTAGTATTTTTTTTTTCCAAAACCCGTCGAGAAGAACTACGTGTCATACGTGTTATCCAACAATACACATGTGTATATCGCACGTGTCATATCTTTCGCGGAATGAAAGTCGCGATTGAACGATTTCATCTTTGACGCGTAGCAACGACGAAATTGTTTGCAACCTGCGACACGTTTCTCCAGATTTGCGTTGTCGCGCAACGTGACACACATTTCGTTACTAAGATGATATCGTATATTTATTTCAAATCATATCATTGTTTCAAAAAAAAAAAAAAAAAAGAAACGCACAATTACATACAAGTGATTAAAGTCTGATCCGCCGAATTTGACGCGATATTAATCGCTTATCTACGTAATCACATGTGTATTTCTATTTTTTTTTCTCGGATGTCAGCAGAGTGCGCGATCAATTAACTTTTACCGGTCACATTGAAGCTAGTCACGCACACGCTATATCCGTCGTACTTTCGAGCAAAGTTTCTTTTTTCTTTTTTTTTTTTTTTAATTTCACACACATACACATAAGACGCCGAGGACTGCGGCGCCGGGTTCCAGGTCAACCGGGGAATATCCGCCGCGTCATCACCGCAGCGCGGCGACTCGTTGTTAATAGTTATCGCGATTAAAGCGGTGGACGCGCGGGATAAATCGGAGGGTATTCTGGCGCGTTTCCTATCACGCGCGGACAGCGGTTAATGCGCAACGTGGCCGCGTTTACGAGCGCAACGTGGCGTAATCGCACCTGCGACCGAGAGAGGCGGATTTTGTCGCAACACACCTATCCCCGCGCTCGCGTTTCTGCGGTCGATAGACAACCGCGGGGGCGGTTGTGACGTCGTCGACTACGACGACGACGACGACGATTACATTTTTTTCAATTCTCTCCTCGCTTGCGGCAATAACGAAGAAGATCTCTGAAGATTCCCGCTCGTGCGATTAGTATGGAATTTTCTTACCGGTCCAAATCGCGTTCGCGCCACTTATCCAAGGACGAACACGATAATTTGTCCCAAGAAACTCGCTCGAGAGAAGAGCGACAGAGAGAAAGAGAGAAGATTGGTGAATGACACTCGCGACGACGGGAAATAACCGCGCGACGCGTAATTTCGCTGGTGTCCTTTTTACGACATCTCGCGGCAACCTTTTACGAGCGAACGAAGCGGATAACAGCAGTGCGACGCTATTTCACGCGGATAAGACGCAAATGAAAACAAGACATAAATGAAATTCTAACAAGGCCGTTCTGCGGACTCGGCGGTCGCGCGGATTGCTGAAGTAACACCGTTAGTACGTAGATATATATATACATATAGCGGCACAGGTTTTGAGGTTCCACACTTCGTATCTTTTAGCTTTCTTTTTATACAATTTTTACAATGTATAATTTTGTTTTTTCTCTGTAAGAAGGATTTGTATTCTCGGTACGTTAAGTGTTCCCATTTCAAAGCGCTGCAGCTTTCATAACGCATTTCTCAGATTAATGTTTCCTCGAGAATTATTTCTCTTTTTTTTTCTTTTACATTTCTTTCCGCCCTCGCTTTATATAAATATTTTTCTTCTTCAACGCCTTTCTTGCCCCCGTTGTTGTTTCGCCCGCTTTATTATACTTGTTGCAATGTAATCCCCTCCGTTGCATCGAGTCGTCCCGGTTATTCTTACGTTATTTCTCGCGCTGATCGTTGCGCGAGGAAAAAAGAAGAGAGAGAGAGAGAGAGAGACGATGAGAGGTTGTGCGCTGAAGAGAAACGCTCGAACTCGTTTAACTTTGTACGTGTACGAAGCGAAGCGGCGGAGGTGATCGCGCGAACTTGGACCCGAACAAGTTTGTTACACTTCGACACGGGCCGTAGAGATGTGCGCACTTCTCCTTCTCTCGTTATCTACGAGCCGGCGGCGGCTCGTTAACGAGATGTGCATATGATGATACCGGTGTGAAAAACACCCCGGAACGACACGTCCGATCGTCATTATCCCGCGGTTATTGTCTCCAAGCGGGAACTTTCGGAATCCAGACTTCTCGCGTAACTTGCGTCGTCGGTTTGCGTCTTATTCGCGAGAATCTTTCTCTCTCTCTCTCTCTCTCTCTCTCTCTCTCTCTCTCTCTCTGTTTGTTTCTCCGATGAGTCGTTGAAGATACGTATACCGGCAGCGCAGTTAAAAATTTTTACGTTGCTGTAGCGCGAGAAAAACAAAGCCAAAAAACGCTTATAATCTTCTCCGCAGCTTCGCGAAATTCTACCAATGCTCCGGAATTTTCTCTTGACGAGTACTTATTCGCCGTGCTGCCGTTTTTACGTTCGTTTGATCGCGCGCGGAATATTCGCGAAAATAGAGAAGAGAAGAGAAAGATAAAGAGAGAAAGAGAGAGACGATCATTATTAGAGAGAATCGCAGCGAACACGCGAAGACTTGTAAAGTGCAGTAAGTCTCGGGGAAAGTTTTGAGAAACTATTAGAGTTTTACACGGTCGCGCGCGGAAGAGATCGCGAAACGTCTGAACGAGTCCCAACGCGATTATAACGAGCGGTTTAATCTCCCATGCTTTCCGTGTTTTATCCTCTCGAACGGCAAAATAGATTCGGAAACAACCGCGCGCTCTCGGACATTTGTTAAAAATGATGCCGATATCGTTTTCTATCGCCAGAATTGGAGGAGGATGCTAGGCGATAGAGGATATTCGCAAATTAGGAAATAACGAACCAGATATAAACGCGCAATTTGCTCTATTCATCTGTTTTACGCTCGCTTCGCTGGATTTCCCATTATCCCGTTGTTTCATGGCGTTATTTCGATATATATTAAATCGATGTCGTCGTCCCGCGCACGAAAGCTCGTTTTCAGACGTTCGTTACGCACCGAGATTAACTTCCGGTCGTGTCGGAACGAAACGTAACAACGTCGAGATTCTTTTCCTGTCTGGTGATTTTTTTGTGCGCGCGCGCGAAAACGCAAACGCGCTGTGTAACAGTCGTAAACGGTTGTTGTGTAGTTGGTGGAGATTTAATTTTCTAAGCGTGCAAAAAACATAACCGCGTGCGCGCGCGCATAATCCATACGCGCGGTATCTCCTCCGATCTTATATAGAGTCCTCTCTCTCTCTCTCTCTTTAACCGAGCAATTCACTTGGGATACCGAAGTTAACTAGCGATCCGATATTGTCGTAGAATCCGCCGAATGGCCTTCGCGGGCTTTACGGCTTATAAGGATTAAACAGTAGGTTTTTATCTTCCCGGTAACGACTACCGAGCCGCAACGCGTTGTCGATTAAAAACCTTTGGCTGAAAAGTCGTATCGCGTCGTTAAGTAGGAAATTAATCGTTCGGTAGCTGCTTTCAAAAAGAAAAGAATTCTCGCGTGTCGCGTACGCTTTCTTGTTTTAAAGAACATCTCTTCTACTTTAAAACCATTATGTGCACGTGTATAAAGATGTAATTAATAAACTCAATTATTTTTGCTAAGAGACAAAAGATCGTTTTTATAATAAGAGAAATTTCCGACGAATTACAGCTGTAAGAAGAATATCAGTTAATTTAAAAAAAAAAACGTGAAAATAGAATATAACGTGGTTAATTTCATTGTTGCTAAATTACACAAAATCCGCCAACTTAAATGTACAAGTTCCAAGGAAGTTTCGTCAAATTTTTTTTATCATCTATCCAAAGTTTTCATTAACATGTTTCTCGACATTACACCGTCTGCTTCTCAGGCGAAACGCTGCCGGTCTCGCTTGATTGACAAGCGAGCGGAGTTCTTCGCGCGGCGTCTCTCAAGTCTCGAGGAAAGTGAACATGCCGGTGAAAGGCGAGGTAATTCGGCTTTTGGGAGGCAGTTTTGCACGGCGCTTGACGCGCGATATCGCGCGGTCGTAGAATCGTTAATCGCGGTGTGTAGTATTGGCAGTAAAACGACGACGGTAGCAACGCGCG
>QVOB01001024.1:0-13821 GCA_014839585.1 Pseudomyrmex concolor | reverse complement strand
TCTTTGTACTAAGTATTTCGTCTAATCAAACTGCTTATTTTTATAAGCAGACAAAATATTGTGTTGTCCTATTGTATTGTACATTTAAACTTATCTGTATTTAAGCGAATTATAATTTTGATAAAACAACTAAATTTTCTTTTGATAAACTAATTATCATATCTATTGAAACATGATATCTTCTTACATTAATCAATATTTCATTGACAGTCCGTGACCACCGCATATAGTTGAATCAAACACGATTTTGTTACTTCAACAACTTGTTTTTCTCAGTGTATGTATATACATAATTATATATGTACATATATATGTATATATATATATATATATATATGTATACATATATATGTACATATATAATTATAATATAATTGTATAATATAAATATAATATAAATATAATATAAATATAATTTGTTTATATATGTACATTATAATTATACTTTAATTATATTATTATATTATATATAATTCTTCGTTTGTAACCTTAAAAGCGGATCGCAACTTTATATAAGTTATATAAGAGATACAACCACAAAATTTGGAAATTTTCTAAGGGACATAATGCTCTTCAAATCCCGGCAGTGTAAAGGTTAAAAAGCGTTTTAAATCGGACATGATAAAATCTTTATAATCTGAGCTATGATAACAATAACTCACGACGTTTTTGCGAAATATTTTCATGAAGAAATATCAGCTCAATTTAATTTGACATTTAAAAATAATAAAATATTAATAATTTAAAAATGGATCAGAAAGATTGTCAAAGATTTCTTTTAGCATGTTTGTGCTGGACTAAGATGTTTAGAAAGTTGTCAAATAGTTCAGTAAAAGAACATATCAGAATTTGTGATAAGCAGGAATATCGGCCGTCAATATTTTTGGCACCTTTTTAACCCCAACTTATTTTAAAACAGTTTTTTAGTTACAAAACTCGCATGTTCTTTTCCTGAAGTTTCAAAATTTACAGAATAATGTTTCGCAAACTCTCTTTTATTTTCTATATTTCATCAAATATATAAGTACAATAAGTAAATATAAAAACTTGAAAAGATTACAGTATTAATATTTTCGTCGTGTTTGAAAGAATGCTGCAATATTTTTCAAATCTGCAAATTATTAAGAAAGAATAAAGACATATTCGTATACATATATTTTGTACGAAAAAACGCTTTTGTTCATAAATTCGTAAAACGACCTTAACTTCGAGATATAACGCAGCTTTTCGAAAATGCATCGTTTTATTTTTTATTGGCAAAGTTGTACAACGTCTCTCAAAATCAACTCTCGCACCTGTACATAGCACGATCCCGGCCGAACAGGTTGCACGTCGAGCCACGCGGAGTACGCAGGTAAATGCAATACGTCCGGATGCACAAAGGTTACAAAATGCCACCTGCCGAAAGTAACCCGGTGCGCGCCACTGAGGCGAGCAGCAGGCGGCCGATGTATGTAAATAACTACATGTTCTTTTTACTTTTGCCCTTCTTTTTTTCCTTTATTATCATCAGCTCTTATGCGTACTTGAATATATGTACTTTTGTACATACTTAGCGAGACGATATCAAAACCGATATTTACTCGCAATTTTCAGCCGCGCTGAATACAGACGCACAAACGTGAAGAGTTTGAAAAAACTACGCGCGTTAAAAAAAAAAAAAAAAAAAAAAAAAAAAAAAAAAGAATATAAATGTGTCATTGCGAAATTAAATGGCGAATTGTATGTGATTGGAGACTCAAATCCGTTGTGTGTGATTTTAAAATAGAATATTCATCGTTAAAGAAGCGGAAAAAAGGAAATCAAGGATTTCTCTCTTATATATGAATATTCCGTAACACACATTATTAAACAAAGCGCGCTCTTTTTTCGCTTGTGGAGGTCTATCAGACAATCGACAGTAAAGTTGCTACACTTCCTGCTTTTATTCTTTCCCTTTTTTCCTATGTGCAAACGATAGTCGTTCAACTCTATCTTGCCACCGTCCCTCTTATTGTTAGTCCCGCTGCTGATAGATAGGTAAGGACCAATAAAAGTATAATAACTTATGTACCTTCATTTTTACTGCTGAGGATCAAAGTAAAACTCTCGGTTAAATCGCGGCCAAAGTAAATAACGAGCATTAAATTGGGCGTAAAACTTATCTTACGCGCGTTAACTCGAGGGCGCCGGCCAGCCAAGCGGAAGTTTAATAACTTGGTTAACAAAGGCATCAGTATCGATCGCCAGCATATCGGACGTTAAACTAGAAGAATCACAAATTTCACTCGTGCAAGTGCATCGCTACTAAGTACTCGTATATGCATCATTCACGACATTGAATTCAAATCGAATTATCAAATCTTTATCAGAATCTACAAAGATTTCACTTCTTTTTTTTTACATATTTTGTTAGCCGATTAACAGCAAATTCGTGGTAACTTGTATATATCTGGTTTTCGCAATTTCAGAGTGATAATTTAGCCCTTTCGCCGTCCGACTTCTGCAATAGATGATGGCCTATTTGGTTCTTCGTCTGACGAAAGATGGCTTATTGCCAAATTGAAAAAGTTACGTACAAACTTACGGACAAAGTGATAGATTAATACGGAAACAAAATGCAGAACGGTTTGCCACCATAAAAAGTAATTTCCGTAGCTTTATTTTAACCAGTGAAAAAAAAGAAAAATCTACTTGCTATTAACATGAAAGAAGTACAACGAACACAATTTTTTCAATTGTTTTTTTCGTAATTTTATCGTTTAAACTATTAACACACTAAATAAATTAAATATTAAATGAGAAAGAATAAGCAAATGAAATAAAGAATATTTTTTATATAATGCCAAGCTAAAACTTAATATTAATTTGTATTATTAAAAATTTATGTGTATATATATGAATTTTTTAATTCATCTCAATCACATTTGTACTAATTTGCATTATTTTCATTTGATAATTCGATTGTGACAAATAATAATAATGTATAAGAGACATCGGTGCGATTTAAACTAGAGCGACAGTCGTAATAATCTCGACATTTTCTAAAATTATCCGTGGAATGTCTCGAAATACTCGGAGAGTCTAATCGACTCGGATTGGCTGCAATCGAGGCGGTGCCTTCGCGGTATCCTCGCTGTAACACGTTTATAACGTAATAATCAACGCTGAAGCCGATAATATAAGCGAGGCAAAATGGTTAATGCTAGGCCATGCGGCGAATCGGCTAGAGCGCAAACGCGCGAGTTAACGCGTATCGTCTAACCACCAAGATTAGACCTCGACTCTGTGCGCGCGCTTCGGTTTCTTTCCGAGAGATACGTAACGCAGAGAGAGTTAACGGTACCGCAATTAAACAAGAAAGTAACGTTCCGTTAGGAAGCCGTAATTCCGCAAGATTTTAATGACGGGCTAACTACGCGACGACGTGAATATGTGTGTAGGTTTTTTACGCGGAATTCTCACGACGGGTCGAGAAATAAAATCTCTTGCATGTTCAAAATACATATCGCGCAAAGACGTTTTCTATTGCGCATCAAGTGCGCACAAAGTGAATAAAACTGGGAGAAATACAAAGAAAAAATTTCTTTATCGAACGATCTTGAGGTTAAGGAACCAACTGGCAGAAAGATTGTTGCTGCAGCAATCAGCAGCGCAACAGCGACTTTATTCGAAAGGTCACGTGCGTTGCGTGTGCGTCGGCCTGGTTTAGAGCGATGCATGCGGATGCACAAAGGGCTTAAGCCACGGAGCATGTTCGAAACGGGCCACCTGCCGACAGATGTTGAGTCTAGCGACCGAGGTCCTGCTATCTTCCAGTTGGAGCCTCTCTCTCTCTCTCTCTTCTCCTCTTCTTCCTCCCCTGCTCCTCTTTCTCCTTTCTTCTTCTTTCCTTCTTTCGTTCTGCCTGACTCTCCTCTTCTTCCATCTGTTTTCTTCTTCTTTGCTCCTGGTGCGTCAGAACCTTCCGATTCTTTGCACTGGGAGAACCTTTGTCTGCCAGTCCGCCTTGTGCGAGTCGCATCCAATATTCTCCACCTGCCTTTCTGGACCGAATCGTGTTTTTTTCGGCCGCAAGAAACAGCACGCGTTCCAAGAAAGATATTCAGGCGAACATATTTACGCTTCGCAGTCTTAAAACCCTGAGATCGCATCTTTTCGAAAATTATCTCTTAGAATTCCAGAAGAAAATAAAGAATAAAGTTAGTGATTTAGAAAAGAGAGCAAAATAAACGTACTACAATAGTCTATATTTTTGGTCTTATTTTTTATTCTTTTTATCTCCGTATACTTCAAAGCAGTCAGACAATCTTAGAAGTTAAATAGACAAAAGCATCTGCTACGACAAACATCTAATTATTTTTTCATCAATTGAAGCGAGAGTAGGCTAATTATCGGAAAACAATAGAGCCGAGATATAGAGATTGCATGGAAGCAAAGACGGAGCAAGAACAACCGGCCTTAAGTGGACAAGCGGAGGAGAAAATAACCTAGGGTACGCAACAGAGTCGGCAGCCTTTATGTTTACCAGAGCCATCGCGTGACGCGCCTGCCTTTGCGTTTGCCGTAACACGGATCTTCCAAGTGTGACCCGATACATAAATCCCTCTTTCTGTTGGATGCGCGAGCGATCTAAATTAAATATTGCGTGCTCAAAAAAAAATAAAAAAAATAAAAAAAATGGCAGTCGTCAACATCTGCAGAGTTGCGTGGAAAGGACCTCGAGTCACGCGACGACGGACGATCTCTTCCCGTCTCTTCTTTCTGAGCGATCTTTCCTCAGATTTCACGGTTCGCGGAATGTCGCTGACCAAACTCTTCAGTCATGCCTCTATCTCTCTCTTCCTTGCACATGTAAATGCGTCGCAAAGAGAAACAAATATTCTTCCCGTACAAAGATTGAAGACGCGCAATTCCTCTCGTCGTGTGTCGCTAAATTTCACCAACAATAAAAAAAAATCTGTTAATGCAAAAAAAAAAAATAAAATAAAAAAATAAAAATAAAACGACAATAGTAGAAAAGAATGCGAGTCACGTAATGACGCTTTCTATACTTACTCGCTTGCGCTAGCCTGCTTGCTTCTTTGCTTTCTTGCTTTCTCTTGTTCGGAAGCGACCGCGAGTCGTGTTCGCAAGATGTCACCGTTTCCGGTGTACAACAGCTGTCCTTCGCCCTGTCGCCCGACGAGATCGACGACGTTGACGAAGATGTATCGACGCCATGCACTCTAAGGTTTCGTCTTGTTTGCGCCCGAAACGAGAAAGCGTCTCACGAGATTTGTGTGTCTGCATATTGGGACTCGCACGATGAGAAATCGTTCGACAATTGTAATTCAATTAAGAGACACACAAAGGATGCGCCTTTGATCGCACGTACGTATAAATACTGTTCTGCATCGCATTATTCGCATTCATCCGATACAAACGCCACTTTAACGACCGACGCGACTATGATTTATAGAATAAGAACTACGTGCTTACCACTGGCACTCTTGATAACGAGAAAATCAAAATAAACGTGCAATTTTACAGTTTTCACAAAAGTATAAAAAAATACTGCATGCCAACCTCGCAAAGATTAACTTGTGTGTTCTCAATGAATAAATCTAAATTATCCTGCACATTTATATTGCTTTGTATCATATTTGAAAATTCCTCGTTGAAAATGAATTGGAATAACAAAGGCGATACGAGTAATGTACAAGTTCTTTGTGTACTGTTTATTTAGATTAAGAAATATCTCTGAAGCCATTCTCTTAAAAAAAGAAATTCTCCGTGTATAAAATTGTATGGCCGACATTTTCGGCATATAAATTTGCATATTTAGATGTAATAATGTTAATTTGTGTATAAATATATATAATTATATATGAAAAATTTTTTACCTGGACAGTATGAGAGAACGGCCAATACGAGATAAAGCCATATGTTAAAAAACTTTTTTATTCAAAAGTTAAATTACAAACGTTTCGATCTTGGTTTGAATCTTCTTCAGTGTGTGAATTAAAGAAAAGACAAGAAGAACTCAGTCATTGTCAACTGCTCATGTCCAGGTACCTGAGGTTAATCAGGTTGGTCACAACTCGATATCAAGCACCGCGCGACAAAGCCAACACCCAAGCAATAACTGATAACTTTACTGTGACACCTATTTTATTAAAAGTGACCAATCATTCTAGAGATGTGCAACCTTCCATTTAAATATTTCTGAATACACTGATAAAGATCTAGACGTGGGATCAAAACGTTTGTTAAACGAATTTCTTAATCTAAATAAACAGTACACAAAGAATTTGTACATTCTCGTATCGCCTTTGTTATTCCAATTCATATTGTATTATTGTAAGAGAAAATGGAGTTATATTTTATTTGAATTTAATATACTTTCTGATTAAAAATTCAAGCAAGAAATATATTAATATTTTTGAGAAATATATTAATATTAATATTTGCTCACAAATGTGTTATTTATCTTTTCTATGTTGATTGAATTCTTCCTCACAGTCAAACTGTAAGTAACGTTTGATTATTGTAGACATTCGTCATCGTAACTTCTTAGACAAACAATGAAGTTGTTCGATGCGCCCTTCGAAAAGCGTGTACACTTCGAAAATTGCGTTTTGCCTCACTGGTGGGAGGCAACGTTTCGTGGAGACAAGAACGAGATCTTTTCCTCTTAGTTATACTTTCACTTTCTCTTACGGCAGAGCCTCCTCCGTCGTATTTTCCCTTCCCTTGCCCCTTCGTCCGCCTTTCTCAGTCGAGATTCATCGAGTATACGACGCAGTCTCTCCGCCGTCTAGTCTAAAAACCTAGGTATTATTTAGACTTTCACCTTTTGGAAGTATTCATCTCTCTGTCATTTATTTGTTGTTACTGCGTCCTCCCTCTTGTCTTTCTCCTCCTCCTTCTCTCTCTCTCTTTTTTTTGTCGAAATGCATTGATCACTAAATTACTATTGCATTGCAAGAGTTGCTGAGAAAAAATTAATATTTATAGCTTAAATATATCAATTTTTCTGATTAAAATACAAATTTATTTTCTTATAGGTACGAAATAAATATGCACGATAAATATTAATGAGATAAGAATTAATCAAATAGAAGTAATGCAAACAAGATCAAATCTTCGGTTAAGAATAATTTCATTACTGAAAAACTAAAAGTTTCTCATGTTACATGAAAAAAAAAAAAAAAAAAAAAAAAAAAAACATTTAAGTCCGTATAAATACATGCACAACCGATTTCACAATACATTGCGGAATACTTGCGCATTTACTACGCGATTAACACGGTGCCATCTTCCCGCGTTCTCCATTGCGCTCGCTGTTCACTCGACCGGCCAAGAGATATTTCGAGATCGCGGAACTACTTTCCAATCTCGCTCGAGAAAGGCCGTCAGCTTGTCGGGAATTAATAGAGCGTGATCTCTCGAAAGAAGAAGAGATCAACGCACGAACGATCGATCGAAAGACTTGTCCTGCTCGTCGGGATATACGCACTCGTAAAAAGGAGCTTAGCCGTCAAAGAGATAATGACAGTGTCGCGACATAAACGTCACAGACAATAATTCATAACGTCATTATTCAGTCGTCATTATTATTTAGCGATTGCGGAAAAAAAAAGCCGGTCGCACATTTATTTGATCCCGAGGATTCATATCGAGATGAAAACCCCCAATAAGAAATCATTAAAACATTCACCGATAAAGAAATGCGTTGTAAAAATCGTGGAGAGTTCTGCTTGATTCGAATGCTGCGATTAGTAATATGTAGCAAGAAGACTGGGTCAAAGAAAGCCAAGAGGGATCTTTTGCGCGCCGAAAAGAATTCGTGAAACACAACGAGCAAGCGGCCGGAACATCCTTGGCCATTTCGAAACTGAGGTTAAGAAAAAGACTGCGAGTCTCGCACACACTAGCGTCGACCACGTGCCAGGCAGGTGCGAGCGCATGAGATTTTTCAAATAATAATCGGCATTTATCTCTTCTTTTTTTCTCTCTCTTTTTCTTTCTCTCTCTTTCTCTCCTCCGCGTCTTTTGAGATCGTTCTTCTTTTCACATTTGTTCTTGTGCATTTCTAATGTATATGTGTATATGTACACACGCGCACGCGTATATTCGGCTTACCTCAGGTAAGAAAAAAAGTGAAAGAAAAAAAGAACTTGAACAAATAGCGCAGAGTCGAATCGCGCTTAGAAAACTTTCAGCCAGGATCTGAGGATCTGGGTCACTTCGCTGAAAGAAAACTAACGAGGTAGAATCGTGTATCTATCAAAAGAGAGGGATCGTGCTGCACAAATATATAGATTGTGCGGAACAAAGGGATCGAAAAAGAGACTAAGATCTATCCCCGATTCTTCCCGAATCATCGAACACAAATTCAAGACACTTCAAAGACTCTCCGCAACGTCGCCGTTTGTTGGCTCGTGTTCTCGATTTGATCGATCGTATTATTAGCTTTGATCCGACGCGACTAAGTAATCAACACGATAATTTGTGCTCGGGACCGGGAATTCATGCATTTTATCTGAATGTACGTAATGTATACAGAGGAAAACGATATTATGCGGAAGTGCCTTTCACTTTTACGAAAGTTTCGACGAGTCTTTTTTGTTAGATAACTAAATTAAATCGTTACGAGTGTTTAAATCAATCCGAGGAGCAGTTCTAGTAGAAAAAGACAAATAGAAAGAGAGAGGGGGGGATGCAATTTGTTAAATGTTTTGTATAACACATGTTATTTTTTTCCCTGCGAAATACTCTGTTAAGTCACAAAAGACGTGCAACGCGAAGAAAACTATATGATGAAGAATAAAGATAATATTATTCCACTATTATTAATTATCATATTAGGAAAGAAAAACAAAACATTTGTAGAGAAAATTGATGAATGTAAATAAATAATGATTACAAACCGCAAATAAAAAGCGTGTTTTGAAAAGATCACTGCGCCGCACATCGTAGATATGATGAATTTATTTCTTCATCTGACTCGCAGTTACGGTTACGAAGAAGAGATAAGGAGAGATGAAGAACCGGTAAAAAGAGGAACGGAGCACGTAAAGACACCACGTCGCGACGCATACGATGACGCAAAGAAAAGAGAGCGCACGCGGGAAAAGAAGATTAGGACGGGGGCAACATCTGCCCGGTGCAACAATTTTGAACACCTGCCGTCTGGTAGTCGCGTGCTCTCGTACCCCGAAGAACTGGGTAGTGGAATAAGACGACGACCGAGAGCCGATCTTTGCTCTCGTAACTTACTCGAACGAGCCCAGGGGACGACGCATCAGGGGAAGAAACGAGCTACGTTGGACTAGTCGCTATACGCACAATGGATCTTTTGGCCAGACTGAATCGATTTTCAGCCGGTGTCTGGCTAGAGATTGTCGTTCGCAGGACATGAAACGGCGCCGAAATACTCGATTGCGACAACCGTTTATTATAGCTTTATATATCACGTAAAACAAACCGATACAAAATATATCAAATATATAAAATATAAATTTTTCGTGTCATTGGTTATTTGATGTTAAATTCGTGCTTCGATAGCTAAAAATATAATAATATTTTTCATAAAATAGACAAATAACGTCAAAACAAGTCTGATGTAAACTTGCCTTTGACCACATGACACATCGACTTTCTCTCAGTACAAGAATTACCGACTATTCAACACCTACACACATGTAAGGGAAATAGATGTGAAAGTTTTTGGTCAAAGATGTTTAATTGTATTTGACACAAACCTTCTATGTATTTTATCAGCAAACACTGAAGATGACTTAGATTAAAGTCGAAACGTTTGTTAAACATACATAAGAATAATTTATTCAACTGCACAACATCCAGCAAACCGTTCAGTCACGCCTTCACTCCCAAATCAAAATATTTTTCATATTTTGCATGCAGATTGTTTTAACTGATTGCGTTCCAATAAGGTTAGTTTTGTAAAGTCGAAAGATTATAACTGTAATCTTTTTTTAAATATAAATAACATATATTATTAGAAAAGTCGCAAATAAAATATCGCGGCAATTATCTGAAGGTATAATCGCTCTGGCGCTCATTGCCTGCGACTTCATGCAAGAAACTAGATCAAAGTAGACGATCGATCGCTCTACTTTTCTACAGCGCGAGCAAACGGCGTAATAACCGCTAAGCGTATTTAGATAAAGCTTTACTCGTGGTGAAGGTTATTAGTTTATTAACGGCTATTATTACAGATCAGCGAAATGTCGTCGTCGTCGTTAAGTACCTCAAGACCGGTCTCAAAAACACATGTTTTATTAATCGAGTTATTAGCAATTAAGTAATCAGAAGTCCAAATCGAGTCACGTCGAGTCCGCTTTCCCGTATTACGGACATACACATTGCGGTTAATAAACATTTAGAGACTCTCCTTTTCTTCAATCGATCACTACATAAATTACAACTAATTCTCATTTTTCATTAAATGTGTTGATTAAATCGCGATACTAATAATTTCGGTGTCTGATTTGACAATTTTCTCGAAACGAAACGCGTGAGATTGTTAGTGAAATTTTTCCTCGCGCGCCGAGGTATGCAAGCAATAAAATCACTTTAAGTATCTTCAGATCGTAATCGTCCCTACGCAAAGAAAAAAAACAAAAACAAAAATATAGTCTGGAACGAGAGTTCGATTCTATGAAAAGCGAGGAAAATTCTGAAGAGCTTTTTTACACTTTATCTTGGAAATTATTTCTCCCTCATACATGTCTGACAGTTTTATCCGCGACCGTCTTCTTCCCGGCTTTAGTCGCCGCTTAGAACGTGCAATAAAACTTAATCCTAACTTTTCCATCATCCGCGTCGTCACATTAAGCAGAAGATTCATATATAATTATTTCGGTACTCGGGGAGCTATTATTATCGCACGGTACACAAAGTAGCGGTCGACGGAAATTTTGTCATTGCTCGCCAGCGTCGTGAGCGGTGCTCTCTCTCTCTCTCTCTCTCTCTCTCCCCCCCCCTCCGCAAGGGAATATACATCAGCAGGGAGCCGCATAAGGGAAACTCATTATTGTAATGACATCTGCTCGGCGTAGTAATCAATTTTCAATTTCCACAAGAGATCACTGCTATTTCCCGTGCGATTATTTCCGGGTCTTCGCGACGAATCGTGACGTCGAGATCCCGGAAAGAAAAGAGCTTTTTTTTGCGAAGCGAGCGTACGTGTAGAAACAGAGAAAACAACAACGCGTTTTACTCGATTTTTCAGAGGCACATGTATTGTCATATTCCTTTTCTTGAATGTTTATTTGTCCGATATTACCTCGTTAAAAATATTAAGACAGCGCATAAGATGGCGAGAATAAGTGCGACGCAGAATCCTTGATATCATCGGCATTGTACTCTAAAACTGGTTAGTCGGGACTTCCGAGATTTTTTCACAAATGTTAGCGGTTAAATTTATCGAGAAGAAGAATGACATTACAGCGCGAATCGCCGATAATAAGTGTCGTGATTTAGTAAATAAACAAATTATCGTATCTTTTCAAATATAAATGCGAGATTTTTTGTCTATTCACTTTACGGATGCATTTTATGAAAGAAAGAAAAAATATAAGATTCTTCAAGTTTTGAAGTCTAATAAGAAATAAGAAATACGATCAACCATTTTTGCAGGGTGTTGTGCAGAAATATTCTTATATATATATGTGTACACATATATATAAACGTATTCACATGTAAATTGAATGAAAGAAAAAATATTTGAGAGCGACATTCTTATAATGTACATCAGATTTCAACTCAAATGATCAGACTGACGAAATAAAACATAAATGCGCAAATCACGATTCGGGACCGATATACCTTTCTGTACGTTCGGCATGTGTGTCATATCCTTGCATCTCTCACAGTGGAAAATTAGTTCAGTAAAACTTCGACTATAAACATCGTCGGGATCGAAGGTTGCTTAATGTCGTATATTTGCTATTCATGTAAATATTTCAAGACAACTAGACTCCGCTTGAAAAACATATCCATTAATTATCGTTGTGTTACCCTTATTAACACTCTTTGAATAAGAAGAGATAGAAAAACAAATGTTTTTATACTCCGCGCGCGCGATATGCAGCTTAAGATTCTGAATAATTCTTTTGTCTAATCACAGCATACTATATATTTTATATACTTTTTAATTAAATTTAAGTTTGTTAAAATTTAGAGAGTCACGCGGGAAATTTTAAAAGTCAACAGTATTTTTGTTATCGCGCAGTAAATTATCTACAAAAATGTCGTCTGTGAAAATGTGGAATAAATGTGAGTGAGAAAAAGCAGTCTATCTCCGATGTGTTTACAAAAATTTATTTTTTCGTGTGTGTGTGCGCGCGCGTGAGAAAGAGAGAGAGAGAGAGAGAGAGAGAAACAAGCGCACATGAATCTTAGAAAGCGAAAAGTGAAGAAACTACGTTAAAAAATATCAACTGTAATCTCTTTTGATGGGTGACCTTGACAAAGAGAGATGTTAAAAACATATCTCTTCACAATTGTTTTCTCAAAAAGTTCCTTGAGTAGTCACGCAAGACACCGTTTACTCTATTCTCTTGTATTTTTCCTTTTATCAAATAAGATAATATATTTATAAAATTCGAGTTATTTACATGATAAAAAGTTTGATATACTTATTTTATGTTTTATTTCTAACAATGGCAATGTGATTTCCAACATTATTAATATTCTAAATCTACGCAGTAATCACAAGTTGCACTATCTCCGTTCAAACACGAGAAAAACACTTTTATCCGTCTTTCAACATCGTAAAACCAGTTGCACTATTGTGACTTGTTGACAACGCGAACGAAGTCACGGACACAACTTAACACCTATCATTGGCAGAATATCCGAAATAAATGGTTTCCCGCTCCGAAATTAGCATAGTGCTGGCGATAATAAATTCGTGATATATAAGTTTCACAAGTGCGTGTTGTCATGTCGCGCGAAAGCAATTTTTATCAGTCTTATGCTGAACACCCATATGTACTACACTATTAAGAAGCCTGATTAATTCTTTTAATATATATATATATGTGTGTAATCGTGTCGGGTAATGAACGATGAAAACTCGATAAATTACGGTAATATATTTTGCTGAAAGAATATTTTTTCATTATTATTATCGACGACTATTTAACTGTCTGCTTACTATCCGGGAAAACACTGTCGTCTGTTTTTTGATAATAAAAAAATTTTAATTTGTAATGCAATGTCATACGCACGTCAACTCACTAAATTTTGATCGATCTGTCAAAATGTTTTTTGTCAACATTCTTAACGACTATTTTCTTCACACTATTACTTTGAATCTTTTCCGGTGGTGCTGATGAAACACTAAAAGATATTGATATGAAATACAGGACTCTTTTCTTTCATCATTGACCAGGAATCGGGTTGTACAAGAAGTATTAATACCATTTAAATGAACGGTTGAGTCATACCCCCATCGTTACAGATAAGCCACTTTCTAAATGCATTTGTGCTGAGATCATAAATAGCCCACAATGGCTCTATCCGCTGTGCAGAATGGAAATTGTAGCTATACGCTGTCCTAACTCTAACAATTTTTATCTCGTCGATAGAGAAACCCACTTAAATGACATTTGGCTGAATCACGCTGTGTGTATCTGTTCGCAATATTAAGCATCTAACATATATTTCCTCATGAAAATCTAAAATTCGAAAGCTATTTTATACATATATAGAATAAATGGGGCTAAAATGGCCATAATTTTCTTTAAATGCAAAAAACAGACTTTTATTTTTGTTATTTTTTAATATTGTTTTTTTATTTCACTTCACTGAAGCTTAAAGTAATAA
>QVOB01001017.1:0-10313 GCA_014839585.1 Pseudomyrmex concolor | reverse complement strand
AAATGCACTATTAAACAATTATTGGTGAAATTACAGTCTATGGCCATCTTTTCCGTATGGTCATAATACTCCCATTTACCCTAACGATTTAGAACTGAGAGAGAATCCTGTAATTCTCTCTTTCTATCTCTCTCTTTCTTTCGCTATTTCTTAACATCGAAAAGTTCCGTCATTAGCGGTGAATTCCGAGAAGTATTTATCATTTATCTTTTTTTTTTTCTTTTTTTCCATTCTTCTTTTCTCTCCGCGTCCGCTCAACTTTCGCACCTCCGAGAGTTACGGAATTACCAGCACGCGAAAAGAAACGAAAGTAATTTTCGCGATTCTCGTTCTCTCGTCTCTTCCATTCTTTTGTCGCTTGAGAAAAAAAAAGGTACAGAAGCGCGTACAAGCGGATTACCTTTTTCTCTCTTTCTCTTTCTCGACGAGCACATCGTCGACATTCGCAAACAGGATTCGACTGCAGTTAACCACGTTAAAATCATCCGCCAGTGCACATATTTGCTCTTTAACCCTTAAGTGTGCGGTTCAGCATTTACGGAGAGTCTTTACCCAAAATGTAATTGCACTTCTAATGTAAACTCTTATACATGTGCTTGGAAGAGAATATTTAGATTAAATCTAATTTCAATCGCAGTTAATGAGAGAGAGAAATGAGAGAAGATTCTCTTCGAGCGCTTTTTATATAATAACATTAAGATATAAATTACATATTTTTTAAATATAAATAATAACGAGTTTATACGCGTGCGAAAATATATTGATATTTTCAACGTAATATTAAACAGATATATCGTTAATTTAAATATGTACGTATATATGTCCGTGTGTTTGCACAAGTTAAACGTATCCGAAGGGATTATTTTAACGTACACTGATTAATTACATTATATTGGCGAAACGTATGTGTGACAGCTCCTGCTTGGAAATTCAAGTCTACAGTTAATATATTATATTATTCTGCTGCAAATATTTTACACGCACACGTATTCGATGTGATTATGTCTATTGAAATCCCTGCAAATGAGAGTTTTGCAAACATCTCGGATATTACCGTTGAGCCAAGCGAGATATAAACGCGCGTGCCAAAGCAAACCCGGCGGAATCTGATTTCAGACAATCAATGTATGAAAATCATATCGCTCGCGCGCGCGTGACAAACATCGACAACAGTGTAACACGACGGCGGTTGTCGTGTCGCGTTGTGGCGGCAGCAAACTTTGGACCCCGCGCGCGAGTTATTAATTTAATTACGCGTGTGCGCGCGCGCGCAAAATTCAATTCCCGCTAAAACGCTCGCTAAATATTAATCGGTCGAACGGCGAGCGAATTGTCGTTTCGACGCCGAAAGAGACGAGCAATTAAATGGCCAAATATTGTTCTATCGTAAACACACGTGCGAGTTTTGCCGAAGCGACAGGAGTGTCGCCGGCTATCGAAGTCGGCGGTGATTACGTCCAGACATGGCTGTTCTGCAGTCTCTCATCTTTCTCTCTTTCCCGTCTGTCGGTCTTTCCATTCTCGTGTACATATACGAGCTATAAAATTTACATGAACGTTCGGACCACTCACGTGCGCGTACGCACCTTGGAGACTAACGGGCCATGAATGAATACGAGGAAGCGAGCGAGAAATGGAGCGTGAATGGAACACGTTTGGAGCCACGTCGTAGTGGTTGTGTTCCGTGCGCGCTGTTTCCGGCGCTTTTTCGAGAAGAAACCGCGCCGTGTCTGGTTTGCGCGGCGCCGCCGTGGAAAACGTATCGGGGTCATATAATGAGACGATTATTACGGCGCGGCGTCACTTATTATCGTCCGTTTTGCGTAACACTGTTCACTCCTCTTTGCTTTACCTCTCGCGCGTAAAGTCACCAAATAAAATAAACGCTCAGTTCTTAACGACGATCGTATAAGAACTGGCGAGAGAGCATTAAGTATATTACCGCTTGTTTTTACACGTTCTTCGATGTTATTTAATTAATTGCGCGTTATTTCATAAACATTATTATATTATTATATATATTATGTATTATATTATCGTAATTAATTAACATATTATATTATTTTATTTTATTATTTTATTATGATGTAGAAAAAAATAATATAATAATTATATTATGTTAGTTTATAAATATATACGAATAAAATAAATATATAAGAATAAAAGTATTAAAACGTGCACAGTAAAAAATTAATTTCTAACAAATAAGTCGTATTCGCGCAAAGGCGCTGGTATATGTAACAGCACGCAAGTCTCGTTGATTAAATGCAATCCAATTTTTGCGTCACGCAAAATGGCTATTACGCGAAACGGCTTCCTCTCAATAATTGCACACACAGTTGTATCTTGAACACGAGCCACCGTGGCTCGAACGTCCGAGCGCGCCTAAATTGCGGTGCCGCACAATGTCGTACTGTTGGCGTTGTTGTATCGCAGAGTTCGCACTTCGGAAACGCGGCAGCAACAAGACGTCGATTATTACGCGTGTTACACGGGCATGATTCACTTACAGCACCTCGGCAAACTACACTTAACGCGCATCATGTCTATGATCCCTTAATGCGGGCCGCCACCCGCCGCGGGTGAGCAACGACGCGGATAAGCCGGGCGATAGGTGGATAATACCGCTGCGGGGCAGGATACGGGGGAAGAGATCGAGAAAGCGTGGAAGGAGGAGCTTGTCTCTGCTTTAATAAGACGTACTATATACCCCCTCACATCGAGCTGTCCTCTCTCTCCCTTTAACTTCGGATCGACTTTGATTACGAGTATCCTGCTAATGACAGGGGATCGAGCGGCGTTTAATCTAATATTCGAAACTGTCCGGGCCAGCTCATCAGAAACGGAATATCACCCCGTCGCGTTTTACCCGCTTCTGCGTTCGAGCGAATTTCACTTACGATCGCATTCCCTCGCGCGTCTGATCCTCGATCGCTCTTTCACGTTCGTCGTCTCCCGTCGACAGGCAGGATATTAGAAACGTTTCAACGCGGGAGATTTCGCTATCTATCGCGCGGCAAAATTAAGATGGCGTGGTTCGTTTATTTCGAAGAGCGTTCGTGCGTGTGTGTCGATTTTTAAAAATATCTTCTCTCAGAAGCACGTAATATACATATCTTTTCTTTTCGATCACTTTTACAACTTAGATAATAATAATTTCGATCTAACGTGTCAGCCAGAGAAAAATATGTTTTCCGCGGAGCAATTTACGTAAAATTGCAAAAACTTGTCGCACAACCGCGTAACTTTAGGCGAAAAATAAAGCGAAGTGTATATACCGCGAGCGCATACCGCGGTAATACAAATCGATCGTGATGAGAGTCGGGTGATCTCTTAGGGAGCTCAAGCTCACCTGCTGCAAGCTCGTTTCCCGAAAGTGCCCCCGCGAACACGAGCGAGCTGGCAACGTTTTCAGTAACTGCAACAGTTATGCGCGAGAACGAAAGAGATCGTTCGAGACTGTTAAATTTTACGTCTATCCTCGCCGCAACACGCGAGGATTATTACACGTGTTGCTAATCGACAACGCAAATCAACTCCTCAAATGCTTTCCATCTTCTCAATCAAAATGTAACTGACGCCGTTCACTTTCCAGCGAAACGAGTCAATTCGGTTTAAAGCAAATAAATTTAAAACATCGTCTTTGTTTAAGCAACAACTTTATCAAAAAATTTAATTTCTCTTTTTCTGAAAAAAAAAAAAAAAGAAATATATATGAGATAGTTATTGTGTTGCGAGTTATTTTCTATTAGACGACGATACACACACTAATAACGAAAAATATAAAAAGCCATGTACAACGATCGAAATAAAATTTTACGAGAGAGTTTATCGAGTCGTTATTGACTCCGGTATAAGAATACGGGACGAGCATGATTTTACGACACGAGTTTTCCCTATTAGCCGCTTTATTTCCCCTTTTTTCCTCCCCTCGAGTCATTTCTATATAGCGAACGCCATTTTCTCCCTCTGTGCTGCTCTCGAAGTACGCGAATTGCAAATCTTTATCGATACATAAAGATCGACAATCAAGTCTCACAAGCATAAAACACGTGTACACGGCACGTATACATACACGCGGCCATAAAAGGTTTCTTCCAAATTATGTCTTCATCCTTATTTGAGAGTGTCGCAATTTCGAGGAATTTTACGGCGAAGTGTAGTCCAAGCACCGAACGACAACATTATTATTATTACGTGTCTGATTTGTTTTATTTACTCATTAAACGTTTGTTCAATCAAGACGCCGTTAAAAACAAGTATTTTTCTAAATATATAAAAATACACGTGAGAAAAATTTCCAAAAATTACGCATATCAAAAACCCGTCACTAAATTAACAAAATTATAAAATAACGCGGCCGCAACGTCACTCGAAATTGCGGGCGAGGCACTTTTAAACGTATCTCGCAGACGCTTGCAATCAAGGAGGGAAGCAGCATCAAAGGAACTCACACTCATAGGAATTTCAGAACAACCGAGCGAACACCCTCCGGCTGTATAACCCATGGAATCCTTTACATATCAGCTAGGAAGTCATTTCTTCGCGCGAGCATTACCTTAATTGGCGAAAGCTTGTGGAAAGAGAGAGAGAGAGAGATATAGAAGGAGAGTAAGAATGAGACAAAAAATCGAGACGAAAAGTCGCAACGGAGAGAGAGATGCGGGGCAGACAGGAAGCTGGAGGATGAGGCGAAGGCGACGCGCGATCCTCAAAAGAATCGCAAATTTCGGTGATACACAATCATCGGTCTGCAGTGCGGTCTTCTTTCGATTCTGCGGAAATGGGTATTTCGCGAGTGAAATTCGTTTTTCCTTTGATCGCCAACCGAGATATCGCGCTTCCCAAGAAAACTTTCCCGCGTTAACGACTCCCTCCTTATCCGCGACGGCGTGGATAAAGCAGCGTCGGTGATGCGTTAATTGAGGAACTCGGACGAGCGCGCGCCTCGGGGAAATTATGTCTCTCTTAGGCATCGTGACGAAAGAGATCCGGGCCGTGCGGTTGTTTCTCTCTCGCAAAAATAATTGCGAATGGGTGATAAAGCGACGAGCGGAGACGCTTTGTAATTTCCGCGGGCTTTTGAAAAGAAAAGCCGCGTTAATTGAGTGAGAGATGGACAAAAAGAAGAAGCTCACGACCCCGCAGCGGTTCGGCCCTCCCCTCTCTCTCTCTCTCTCTCTCTCTTTTACTTTCTCTTTACTGTATAAAGAGGAAATAATGTAATAAGACACTTAATGCAAGAATATGAAGTAAATTGTTCTTTTTGCACAAATGTAATTTAATTTAAAAAGAATATGCGCGTTTTGCTCGTCGATGTCAATTAATTTTCTTAATAATTCGATCGATTTTATCGTTAACTTTCCATTGTCCCAGAGAATTTATGTGAAATTAAGTTTATTATCAAATGTATTAAATTGTTATTACATCTCAAAAAAAAAAAAAAAAACACACAAGTTGGTCACATTGCTCCGATAATTTCTCCGAATCGAATGTTGTATATTGTAATTTCTCGCGTAATTCGCGCTTATTAATTCTGTATATGCTCATCGCGATGAATTTATTAAAGTCGATATTTGATGAAAATCAAATTGGAGAACCGTTCGCAAACATTTAGCGCAAGCTTAGTCAAATCTCTTTAATACATAACTAACTGCCATCGATTAATCGTTCGTGTCTTGAGCACATGTTGAATTAGCGTTTGAAATTGCTTAAACAACATGTAATATAAATGCATCACAATTGTTAGTCAGGACAGAAAAATTCTCAGACAGAGTTATTTTTGCATGTGAAAAAATTGTAAAACTACACCGGGAATGAAACACATCATCAGCGTTCGGAAATAATTCAAATCTCTCGGGAAAGAGAGATGAGTTCGCGCGTGTTAAATTTACTTCGCGTCCTACATTTCCAAAAAGTGGATTGAACATTCTTTTCTTCTGCACGTGTTTTTAGCAACATATATATTTACGGCAAGAGACAACTCTATCTCACCGCATTATAGAATAGAATCGCATTTCGAAATACGTTATTAAAACTGGATTAATAGAACGAACAAAAATTACTCGCGATCTTAATTCGATAATAAATATTTTTGTGCGCGTATCAAACTTTTCTTTTAATAATTTATTGATGCGGTTTATTTTTACAAACTCGTATCTTTTCGGTCAATGACAATAGTTTAACTTGCCGTCTCTATTCTCGGGAGAAACTGGAGGGTGTTATATAAAGATGACGTACAGAACGCGCGCGCGAAAAAGAGAATTTAATCGCAAATTCGCCCACTTCTTACTGCCATTTGCGACGCCTGGAATGGAATCCTACGAGTTCTCTAAATATCCTTAAACGCGCTCGCATCGAGAGATTCAGATCCATTCTTCTTCCGTTGAATGCGAAAGGGTGCAACTCGCTCTTAAAGCTGTCAGAAAGTCCGCTATTTAAATTCCTACTATCGCCGAAAGTTGTTCCGGCTCGTGCCGGAGCGTAAAGCTCGCTTCGTTACCTCGCATGGTTATTGCAACGGGCAAGAGAACTTCCTCATATGACGCATACCGCGCCACTATTCCGCGCTCACGTGACGATATTAATATTGCGTCGCGCGATATCATATTAATGCGGAATGTGTGCGTTTCGGTCTATACATGTGTGTATACATGCATATATGTACGTATGAGTCCCTTCGGGACGGAAGAACATCGAGACGGTTCTGGGAGCTCGTAAAAATTCTAAGTGAACTTTTTCGTTCTACAGCGCCAGTGAGCAAACCCGCGTTTTAAAGTTACGCGATTACTTTTATTATAATAACGTGTCGTATTTTCCGGAAAATTTACATGTCGCCCGAAATGCGAAAATGTAATCCGAATAAAGAATCGTAAATATTGGAATTGCACCATCGTAACGTTTATTATGTTCAGTTGTTATTTGTCGTACTAACATTCCCTTGTTACTAAAATGCGTGAATTTAATAAAGATTCTTAGGCTCGTTGAAAAATTCAACATAGTATATAAGGTATCTACGAGCTCCATTCTCAGGATGTTGTGTATATAATATATATATAGATATGTATGCATATATATATATGTGTGTGTTTTACATGTAATTTTTAACACGTGAGAATTGAAATTTAAATCACATAAGATGCTTAGTTTGCACCTCGTATATGACCTCGTATACTCCTCCCAACTAATTTTAAAATATTGCGAAAAAAACTCCTCGGCCAGGAGTCAAACCTGGAATCTCCGGCTAATCCTTAGCCAGTCATATACGAGATGCAAACCAAGCAAACCTATGTGATTTGAATGTCAATTCTCACGTGTTAAAAAAATAAAATAAAAATAAAAAAGTAAAATTAAATGTGAAATACATATATATATGCATACATATATATATATAATATACATATTTTCCGCACAACATCCTGAGAATGGCTCGTAGATACCTTATATACTATGTTTAAAATGCGTGAATTTTAGGCATATATATATATATACGCATCATTAATAAAATTTTTTTTTGCATAATTAACATAGGATAAATATTGTTTGTAAGTAAATATACGACGCAAAGTTGCACAAAGTGTATTAAAATAACCTAGGATGTTATATGTATTGAAATATCTTTAAAAAAACAGCAGACGTATTAAAATATCAAAAAAAAACAATACCGAACAAAAATAAAAAGTTCAAAATACTCTTTGCTCTCAAAGAACTGTGTCACGCTTTATCAGAATATTTTTTTTTTATTACATGTCTCTTAACGCATGTTAAATCCAGACATTTTTATAAGTTTTTATTACATTTTCGTAACCAGTGTATATCACTGCGTAAACTTTTATACCGCGAAAGCGCGCGTACAACAACACCACGTTGATTTCAGCAACGCGCTGTTTTCTCTCGCCATTTTCTTCCCCCTTTTTCGTCGTATTCAAATGAATATTGCGGTTACGTAGCAGTGCGCTCGTATATAAAAGTGCGAGGACTTGTTTGGAATAAAAAAAAAAAAAAAAAAAAAAAAAAAAGAACTTTCAAAACCACCAGATGAAGAAAGGGAGATGAGGAGAATGACAGAAAGTACAATGTTTTGTCGAAACGAAGCTGTGTGCCATCTTCATGAGTGTTGAAATTTTTCTTGTTAATTTAGCGAGTATACATAAGCGACGCAATAACGAGGAACGAATCGCAAAAAGATGAGGAAAAAAGCGCGCGCGGAGATAGGGGGGTGTAATAAGATTGGCGTTGTAAATGGCAGTGTAAACATAAAGGTGGCTGCGGGCTATCGCGAAAATTGAAACAAACGCGGCTATCTCGCTTCTCTCGTGTAACGAATGTCAGTTGTCGCCTGTCGGAGGCTCGCTTTTATCGACAAAAAGTGTCACGAGGAGCCGACGATTTACGACCAAGATTGGTATCGACGAAACAAATGGTATAACGGCAGACTGATTCGCCAGAAAGATTTCGCCATGAAGCTCGTGTAATAACGCGCGCCGCAAAAATTTTAACCGTGCTTACGTACGTTACGAAATCCCAAAGTAATTTGGAGTTTTATACATTTTTCTTTTTTTAATTCTGGATGTGATCGTCTCGACGTGTGTGTCTACCAAAAAATAAAATAAAAGAAAAGAAAAAGAAAAAATAAAATATTAAGAACTTCGTAATAGGAAATTTTTGTTCAACTTTTAATGTAATAAGTGGTGGCGGTAAAATTGAGAGAGATTGTGTTTCTTAATCTTATATACGCAGCATAATTTGCAATATGAAAAAATGGTTTATACACAACTTGTCTTATTTGCGATTGCAAATAGAGAATTAAAATGAGAGTAAAAACCTTGACGTAAAATCATTATCGCTCACATTCGCGATTGCGTAAGCTCATACATGCGGTTATGTATTATGCTACTTTTGATATTGGAAATCAATTTCGAGACATGTTTATAAACGCAAGAGATACATATATATATATGCGTACACAAATATTGCAAACAAATATTATTGCGAAAATATAAAATGCTCTCGAGCGGGAAAACACGGTTTGCTATATCGCACGTTGAAATTGATAGCAAACGAGAGAGAAAGTTCTTTGATGTAATTCGTTACATTTTACTGAAATCCAAATTTATCAGACAATATCAATTATGAAAAATACGTGTGAAACATTACGCAAAACAAATTTGACAAACAATCCATGACGATTGTTCTGGATTGTTTTTCTTAAGAGTGCATTGCATGTTAACAAATTAAAAACGTTGAATTTCTCGAGTAAGTGAACTTTTTTACACACACGTTGTATATTTACTTGAAAGACAATGCGTTACGCGTCACTCGGCATGTAACAACAAAATAAGCGATTCGTTTCAGATCCCGCGGATTTTTGTCGAAAACTTACCTTTGCAAGAAGCATTAAAAATATCGAGTAAATTGACGCCGTCAGGATCTCAGTACGCATCTTTGCTTCCGTCGGATTGAAGCTACGAACGATCGATCGGGTTTGTTCGTTGAAAGTTTTTCAAATACGTGTCGTAAGTCGATAGATTTGTCGATAAATATTTCGAACAACGTAATTACAATGAAAATTTAATAACCGAAAGAGCGAGTACGTTCAATCGATCAGTCGCGCGTTTTTCACAGATCAAAGCTGCGGCAAAACATCTTGCAAACATGTTGGTGAAAACTTATTCCACACACACACACACACACTGTGACCGTTCTGTTCGCTTTAGTTAATTTCTTAAACATTCCTCCGTCCAAAACGTTAAAAATATTATCGCAGGTTTTAAGTGAATCGGCAAACGACTTAAAACGCGCCGCGGCCAACTGCTCGAGAGTATTTCTCGCCAGTTTTTTATAAGCTTACACGCGAGTTGTATTATTATTTCTATTGCCGCGCTTGCTAATTTACAAGAGATAGCGTTTTTCTTCACGACGTGTTTCTCGCACTGCATAAAACTGTAATACCGCAGAACCGCCGGCGCATAATCAGACAAAGACTCTCTCCTAAATCTCGTGAGTAATTTTATTCGCGAATGGGGAGAAAGACCGTCTAGAACGCAAAAATCCACTTAAAAATCTGCAAATTCTGCGATAGCATCGTCTGCGAAAAAAAACTTCAGCTAAACGTGGTACATACTAAAAATAGAGTCGGAGTTATTAACATAATAGTTTAATAAAATACAAAAAAAAAAAAACTGTAATCGTAAGATAAGTACGTTACATTTCTACGAAACAAGAATAATCTCGTTTGCCTTTTTCTTGCGGAACGAATTTTGTTGCGTTAAAGCGAAATATTTTAATCGAATGTTGAACGAGTGAATTTTGCT
>QVOB01000930.1:0-14132 GCA_014839585.1 Pseudomyrmex concolor | reverse complement strand
TATATATATATATATATGTACAGATCATATAAATATGTGTTTGTATATTACTCACACATACTTTCTCTCACACTCACTACATAATGTATGTAGGTATTCTGCAACAAAATAGTCACATGGTTGCAGAATCATTAGTGGAATTATGTTTGATATAATGGTATTTTTATAGTTTTTTCTACATTTTTGTCCTGAAAAAAATTACTAGCATTATAATAATTTTAGATTTTTTATTTTCTGTTTATTTGTTATTACATTAATCTTTGTGTATGTGTACATTTAAATATAAAAGTTATTTTAGAACTTTTTTATGTTATACTTGTTTAAACTTTTTTATGTTATACTTGTTTTTATCATTTATAAAAATATAAGTACAAAGCTATAATCAAATTTTTGTCTTAATTTTAGGAATACAACTTAAAAACAGAAAAAATAAAGGAAACAATTGTATTGTTAAAACAAAAAATGTGTAAGACACAGTAAGTACAGTTGTATGCAAATTATAAGTATTTAGATACTAATAAACGTTTTATAATTTATTTAAGTACATCTTTTGTACACATATACATAATATATAAACAATTTCATCATAGATGTTTCTTTTTATTTTAGTGATTTAATTAAGCAATATACTGAGAAAGTAAGAGAAAATGATACTTTAAGAGCAGATTTGGAGCTTGCTAAGAAAGAAACTAAGAATATAATTTCTAATTATAAATCTGCTAAGGATAAGACAAAGGAATTAGAACTTGTAAGTAAATATATATAGTTTTTGTTTCTTTTAAATTAACTATATTAGTGGACTACTTTTATACTCATTTTATTTGTATTTTTATATTTATTTTTATGATTTTAAGCTAATATTTAACTCTTAAACTTATAAAATAATGTAAAAGAAAGAAAAGAAAAGAAAAAATCAAGAATCATTTTTTAAGTAAATGTTCTGTAAGAAAAATTTAACAAAGGATTATTGGAATGCTGATAATGAGTGTGTACAAAAGCTATCAGTTTTTGTGTAGTTTTTGTAGAAACATCTTTAACATTTTAATGCTGCTAAAATAACAGTTTTTTGGTTTGTTTTACATCAAAGAGACAAATTTTCTGGCTTGAAAAGTTATTATTAATATTACTTTTGTTGCATAATAACTAGTAAATATAATAATTAATTTGTATAGGAAAATCACATAGCGTATAAGATGACTGATGTACTACAATTTTATAGGAAATCGCAGAAAATAAACAGAAAACTGAAGAGTTGACTAAGAAAATAAATGAATATGAGGTGGATGTAGCTGCCAGTAACCAAACTATAGAACAACTACACTGTAAAATAAAGATAATGGAAGAAGAACATTCAATTAAAATTATGGAATATAACTTGCAAAATTCTTCTCTAAAAGGTTAACGATTCAAACATTTCTCTATAGTTTTTTTTTGTTTTTACAACTTCTAATTTTACTAACGTATTTGATGTAAACATTTTTAACAATAAAATATTTGTTGTTTTTTGTTGGTATAGAAAAAATTAGAAGTTTAGAACATGAATTAAAAAAGTTTAAAATGAAACCCAAAAAAAGAGAAAAAGAAATCATTTGTACCGATACTGCTGAACTGAATATAAGTAAGTATTGAATACATTGATGACAAGGATTATATTTTATTATACACTTATTACTTTTAATATATTATCTTTGTGATAGAAACAAAGTCAACTTCAGATGTTGGTATCAACGTAACACCGACACAAATGTGTGATAGTGCTATTGATGTAAAACCTGAGTTGCAAAATAAAAATATTATGACCGATGAATTTTACAGTATGAAGGATGATCCGTATCCATTATTTTGCAGCAAATGTGAAGCTCGTTTGACTCCAACTCTACTTCCTGAAAAAATATGCAAAACAATGAGCACATATCCGAAATTAATTGAAAATGATTTCCTTTTTTCGCCAATAAAAGCGTGTCGACCACCTTCTTTACTACTCAGTAAGTAACATATCAATAGAGTAATTGATGGATCACGGAAACAAAACACATCAATGTTTTCCACAAAAATGTTTTTATATTATACATTGTTATCACCTTTTATGTTGTGTTTTATGAACAATAAAGCGTTCGTTAATTTTCAGATTCAAATTCTACAAATAAAATTGAGAATGCTTCTTTCAAAATATCTATGCCGTGCCTAAATTCATTTGATGATTCAGCTGAAAATGTAAAAAAATTTCAGTCAGGATATCCGTCTACGGCAATGTCATCTTCTGAAAATATTAAATTGAATAATACAAATGGTACTGTACATTTGCCAGCTACCAATTTATCTAATAATTACAACTCGAATCCTGCGATACTTGTTTCATCTGAATATATAAATTCTACGAAGAAAGATTTTCCCGATGATTTATTAACTGAACACTCTTTGGCTTTTAAAAGTGTAAAAAATCGAATTGAAACGTTAGAGAAAGAAGTGAAGAAATTGCGAAAAATAAATAAAAGATCAAATACGAATCTTTGTAGTCATCGTCACGTTATGAATTGTAACAATGATTCTATGCTCAATTCTCATCTAGTTACCGCAATTTGCAAAGGCATAGCGGAATATTACGATGAAAAAAGCGGTGCAATAGTAACGGCAATGGGAAACCTGAAAAATGTGCACAATGTTGACTTGGAAAAGCGACCGAATATCGAAAGAAAGAAAATGAAGGAAAAGATATTCAAAATGGACACGTGTAATGAAGATAATTTTGAAAATGTTTGTTATCAAGTTGAAAATGTTAACGAAGAGGATATAGTAGATTCACTTTGCGACAAGATCAATAACGCTACGGAAAGGAAAAACATTGCACAGTCCGAGTTTACACCACATGTAAATACAGATAATTCAATGCCGGATAAAAACATATCCAGTCGTGCTACTGACACTTATAAAACAGAAGAGAAAGCAATAAATAACGAGTTTCTTCTTTTTAAAGATATTTCTCATTTAGCAGAAGCAGGTGAAGCATCTGTTGAAGATATCTCGGTACCATCACATTTAGATCATAAGCTGTCACACTTACGTAATGACGAACTGCATACCAGAGATAATTTATTTAACGAAAATAATGTACAATCTATCGATACAAGAGAGAATAATTTAACAACAACGGAAATATTATCACCTGAAGAAGAAGATTTTGATCGCGATATGATCGTTGATACCGCGGAAGCAACAAAAAAGAGAAAGAAAAGCGGAGAAGTGCAAAATAAAAGTAATCGTTTATTTAAAAAAATTCGAAACTTAAAAAAAAAGACACGGGAAAATACGTGCATAAAGACACGAAAAAACGTTGAAATGTGCTCTAATTATAATTCTGAACAATCAATGACAGAATCACGAATTGAGGATGAGGACGAGAATGACAAGGGCTTGTCAGCAAACAATATTACAGGTTTCAAGAGGAAGCTGATCGTTACTGAACATTGCGTATCAACGAAAAAACCGAGGATAGAAAAAGAGAGAGAAGACAAAGATGTGATTGACAATAACTTGATGAAAAATATCACAGGCTTAGTCAAGAACAAGCTTAATCAAGCTGATTCATCCATTAATGAGCATATCGAAATTCAAGCAGAAGATTTGAATAAACAGGACAAAGAACCAATATTTATGCAGTTTTTTCGCAATGATGTCGAAGAATCTCATACACCAATGTCTCAATTAATTAGATATATCGATCAGAAATCTACCAAACGTGAAGTGCGAAACACAAGAGGATCTCTGAAGAAAATAACACATATTCATACAATAGCAGGTATTTGACATGGTAAATTATGATATTGTTGAATTGAATCAGACAAAATTAGCGATATAATCGATATATTATAAATTTTAGATAAGTTTGTACAGAAACAATTGCAGAGACTTATAAATAGCGATTGGGACGATTCTGTACACTTTGAAGTAACAGAAAAATTAAATACCACATGCGGACCTCGTATTATAGCCAAGTTAGTGTATTTTATATTTTTTTAAATATACAATGTAGTTGAGATAAAAAAAAAAATTATTTGCATGAATTATAAATTAATAAAACTATTACGCATTTGTATTAGCCTGTAAATTAAGAAAAATATATATAACTATTATAATTATTCTTTAGAGGCGTAGTTACATTTGTATCAAAATACACTGAACTTCATAATGAAGTTCCGGATAAATCGTTCACTCCCCCAGCACCATTAATGATGCCATTTGAACAGAAGATTATAACGTTATTGAACGATTTGAAGGTGTTGAAGCCAACAGTCATTTATTTTGTACAAATGGCTATTGAATATGCACTGTTCAAACATAATAGTGATGAAAAGGTTTGTAATATTTTATTTACTTATATAAAAAAGAGTATAATAAAATAGGAATTGAGATTACATAAATAATTAATATAAAATATTGAGAATAATATTGATTCTAATGTATTCCACATATGTAGATGACAGCAGTTGAGTCGCTCACACGAATATATGTTGTTCTCGCACTTATCCAGAAAGATAGAGAAAAAGTACGCATGATGTGCTGTAATTCTCTCTATTGCATCTTGAATATCAAGTCAATGACTATTTTATACACGATATTAACGTGCTGGTCAGAAGTTCTTCCAAAAGCTGAGACTAACAAAGGTACATATCCTGATAACATACTGCTGATAACTGAGTTATATATGTACAAATAGAAGTACTTTCCTATTCACTTTCGTCAGTTTGTTCACGTCACAATACAAACATACTATACAATAATTGTAACTAATCACACATATCATCACATATATAAAATCTTTTAATGTAAAATGTATGATAACAACTATATCTTATCGAAAATGTTTACAGAAATTTTACCAAAGTGTATAGCCTTTCTTATCAGTGCATCTAATATTACAAATAATACTGATCCTCGGACTACAACTGTGAAGAAATTAAAAGCATTAATATCGAAATATTATGAGTATAATCATTTGGAAGTAAACAGTTTTGTTAAAGAACTTATAACCATTCTCCAAAGTAAGCATATTTTTCATACGCTTTTTCTTTTGTGTGTGTTTGTGTGTAAAAATAATATTTTTGTCATATAGGTAAACGTACCGAAAACTTGGACACAGCCATTATACTCATTGCAAAAAGACAAGGATCATCTTGGGCATACAAAAATATTATTCAATGTGATTTATTGCCAATGATTATCAGTTCTAAACATCCTTGTATATATAACGCGTTTTCTTTACTTGGTATACATACTTTTCTTTTTTTTTACACTTCTCTCTTTATATATGCTTTTATATTTTAAACAGCATTATTACGTATCGTTAACTTTGTATTTTATATTTACAGGAAGACTCTTACATGCATTTCCATTAAAAGATGACAAGAAATTAGTGTATGAAATTAGTGAACAACTCCGTGATATCATTGAATCTGGTGAAGGTAATATTAATAATCTTTTGTCAACAAAAATCTAATCTCTCTGTGCGACATGTTATATTATATGTCGTGCGCGCTTTTAATACAATTTTATCATTTATGTTTATGTAGGTTCCGATGATCAACAAGAAGGTGTTGTATCTGCGTTACTCAGTCTTTCCAGACACAGATTTGATCTTGTTGCATCATCTGTGATAAAATGGACACCAAATAGATCTTTAAGACCGACTACGATTAGACAATTACAAGCGTTTCTGAGTCAGTACGAACCAAGTTTTTGGAAATTGTATCTGCAAAAGATGCACATTAAATCTATCCAAATTACTATGTAATATACTCCAATTATATTAAATTATTGTAATATTTTGTAGCTCATTTGTACAGAAACAAGATGCCATATATATATATGTGATGTTTGTGAAATGTTCATTATATTTTTGCTGTACTTCTTTTTATTGTAGAAAAATTTAATTACATAACGATAAACTTCTAGTATATATGTGTATCTTTGTACTGTAGTAATAAAGATTAATAGCGCCTACGTTGCCTAAAAAACAGAAAAGTGAACATAAACGCACGTGCATGGACTCGTAGATAGTGTGTCATTAAAGGCCCATTTACATAAGACGCACAACGAATTCGGCCTGCACTAGTGCGCACTGAGTGCGACTTTCAATGGAAAAAGTCTATTGAAAATTGCACTCAGTGCGCACTAGTGCAGGCTACCGAATTCGATGGCAGATGTTGGTCGCAAGCATGTCGCAAGTAGCAGATCTCGCGGAATTGATTAATAACGTTACGGCAAGTTCCACTTGCCGATCGCAACGCTCGTGAGCGTTAGCTATCTGTGTTTAACTTTCGATGAAAAACAAGGATGAAATGATTCCATGAGCATTGCGAACGGCAAGTGGAACTTACCCTTAGTCAATCGGCTGATTTGACCAATGTGATTGGTCAATTTCGTAAAGGCCATCACACACAAAATTACTTAAGGACGTAAGCGTAGCCGTAAGAAAATTGACCAATCAAAAATTTACATCTGAAAGTGGTGGGCATATAAGATACATTTTGATTGGTCAATTTTCTTACGGTTACGTCTTACGCCCTTAAGTAATTTTGTGTGTGATTGCTTTAAGACTTGCAATCTGCGACCCACGTCTGCATCTTATATAAGGTCTGTTCTTTTTAGTCTACCTTTTTCCTTTTAATATGGATAAAAAAAGATAGACTGTGAACTAGTGCAGCCAAAGTATGGAAAAAGAACAGACCTATAGATAGATCTTAATATGCATCAAAGAGATGCCAAGAGCGACTATTCTGACTATTCTAGCAGTGAATATCGGAACGCACTCTATGTAGTATGTGTGCTTTCCGATATCTCACACTCTGTAGTTGTTGCCATTCAAAAAAATTTAGTTACGCTATGTGGAGGTTAGGAACTGTTTACTTGTCAAAATCTGAGTGTCGGGGGGAGGAAACGTAGACAAAATATGAAAGAGATCTGAAAAGAGGAGTGTAACAAGGTTCTCTTGCGAAAATCATGTTTTTCCCGGTAGGATGGCCGCGAGTTCTGAATTTTAGCGAATCAAATAAAATAAACGCTGTGGTATGCAACAGAGACAAAATTCTATTTGCTATTCTTACCACGGATGCTCTCACCATCTGGTATTGCAAGGTATGTATGTACGTAATTTAGGTCAAAACATCTTTTTTTTTTATAAAAATTATAACTTTACACAATTAGATCTCTTTACTTTGATAACAATTATGAAGAATTAATTTGAGATATTTTTGTTTAAATTGAAATGAAATAACATTTCTTGTTATTTTTTACTATAAATGAGATTGTCTCCTTTAATAACAAAAAAATTAAGAAAAAAATTTGTATTTATTATTATACTGAGATAAATATATGTAATTGATACATACATTAATTTTTATAATATTCTTTATATTTCTTCTTTTTATAAACATATAAACATGTAAACAATATATATATATATATAAACAAATATATTTCTATATTCTGCATGTGTGCATATTACATTGTTAAGTTTTGTATATTTTGTAATTTTTGATTAAGTATAATTTGTTGTAGCCTTGTGTGCCAATTGTATTTAGCAGACGATCTGCAGTTTCATTGCAAAAGCATGGTGAGAATGTTTTGGTACAATGGAGACCCGACTCAAGTATGCTGGTTATTGCAACATCGGACAGTTATCTGTTGTTTTATCAGCTTTCCGATAACAGTCCAGAGGGTCGAGGACTCTACGAACAACGAGATTCACCAGTCACTAGCTTGAAACGAGATAGTGCAGAATTATTTATCAAAGAAGTTATTCCATCCCTTGTTTTGACTTTTGTAAGTTTTTTGTTATATAATTGCCAAATGTGAAAATATTATTGCCAAATATAAAAAGACTGCCCTTTCATTTATTTGTTAATTTTATAGGAAAAGTCAGCTTGGATTGATGGTGGAATTAGTTCATTAGTTTGTATACGAGATGAGCTTATGGTAGCGACTAAAACTAGTCATGTGGTGCGCCACAAGTGGGATGGCACCATGAATCGCGATTATTCTTTGGACTTGAGACGTATACCGTTCAGTATTGATCAACAAATTTCTACTGTAGCTGTACCACTCACAGAAGACAATATTTATGTTACTGATATCGAATATTCACCTCTTGTTGGAGGTTTTGCTATTGTGCTTAACAATGGCAAAGCCGCATTTCTTACTGCTCAATCATTGAAGTTTGACCCTAATCAAGTGCAGGGGATTTGGGCTCGAGATTTAGATGACGCTACGTGCGCTGCTGTCAATCACAAATATAGACTGATTGCTATTGGTAGGCAAAAGTAAGTGTTATCTTAGTCACGACGTTTATAATCAAGATGTAATTCTGTACATATTAACAAGTAACAAAAATAATTTTTTCACATTTTTAATTTACAGCTCCGAAGGCATTGTTTATTACGTCGATGATACAACAGGAGGATTAGAGATGTCGCATACTCTTAGCCTATCTTCTAAGGATTATCCAGGTCGACCAGGTAGTGTCAAATGTCTCAGATGGACACCCGATAGTTGCGCTATCGCTCTCGCCTGGAAAGGCGGTGGCTTAGCATTATGGAGCACCTTTGGTGCTCTGTTGCTCTGCAGCTTAAAATGGGATTATGGCCTACGAGTGGATTTGACGCACGATAATCCTCTTCACATCCACATGATGGAATGGTCGGCAGAGGGTTATCAGTTGTGGATGTTGCGAGAATCTCCAGGATCTTCGGTTACCGAGGAAAACGGCAACGAAATGTCCAGCTTTAATCGCTCTCTTATCCAATTGGATTTTGCTAAAAGTCCTTTGACTGTCAACCCGTGCATGGGACATCACGGACACCTGTATCTTCAGGGCGAAGATAGACTCTATTTAAATTTAGGTGCAGGCTTATCTTCCACGGTTTCGGGCTTTCATGTGGCCACCGAAATGCCCAACGACAGCATGCTTCAGACATTTGCCGGTTGCAAACAGTGGCTCGTCGTTCCCATTCCGATCGCATACAGTGGTTCCAATTGGCCAATTCGAGTAAATTATAAAAGTAGAATGTTTGAGAAATAAAACGTAAAATGCAAAAAACTGACGATTTTTTTGTGTTACAGTATACTGCAATAGACAGCGAAGGATTGAGTCTTGCAGTGGCCGGTCGAACAGGATTGGCGCACTATTCTCTACCTTCGAGAAAATGGAAGTTGTTTGGCAACGAGAGTCAGGAGCGAGATTTTATAGTTACTGGTGGACTTCTCTGGCATAAAGGATATCTTATTGCTAGCAGTTATTCCAGTCTGGACGACAAAGATGAGATTAGAATTTATCCGCGCGATACTCGGCTAGATAATAATTATGTTAAGACCGTTAAAATGCCCTCGCAAGTGCTTTTGTTGAATACAATGAAAGATAGACTCTTAACGTTTTGCGCTAATGCTCAGATTATTATTTACAACATGAAGGTACAACATTTTACCGGTAAGTATAAACATTCCTCTGAAGAAGTTGTTACCGAATGAAAATCTCTAAATTGGCTGTGCTGTTGCGCTTTTAGAAGCTAGCGGTATCGAGCTTACAAAAGTACAAACGGTAGATATCAGCTGGCTGTGCGTACATCCCGCCTGCGTCGTCAGCGCAACGTTGACTACGATACGAGCAGAAACCGCCGGCAGTCATCCTCACCCCGAAAGTCTCTTGCTGAACATTTCTGGACGTCTTCTTATGGTTCAACGTGAACGCATCGATAATCCAGAAGTTCTCACATGCAGCGCACCGACGGTATTAGCTTCATACGTCGAGAACGTTTGGGTGCCGTCGCGTTCGAGGAGAGACAAACCGCACTTAACTGAGGCTTTGTGGTTGTTTTGTGGTGCTCACGGCATGCGAGTGTGGCTGCCGTTATTTCGTAACCATCAAGAGAAGGCTCATGCTTTCATGAGCAAACGAATAATGTTACCTTTCCACTTGCGGATTTATCCACTGGCGATACTGTTTGAAGACGCGATTCTACTGGGAGCTGAAAACGACACTGTGCTGTTCACGTCAGATACTAATTCGCCCTTTTCATTGCCTTTTAATTTGTTGGAACTCACGGTAAAATTTTGTTTCTTTATTTCTTATTCTTAAACTTATTGCGTTTACAGCAATTAATTTTTGTTTATTTTTTTATTTTTTATATTTTTTTTTATCTTCTAGAGTCAAGTGTATCTACATCAGATCTTACGTCAGTTGATACATCGAAACTTGGGCTATCATGCGTGGGAAATAGCGCGTTCATGCTCCGCGTTGCCGTACTTTCCACATTCGTTGGAGTTGTTGCTTCACGAAGTTCTCGAGGAAGAAGCAACGAGTAAAGATCCTATTCCGGATGCTCAGTTGCCGTCTGTTGTGGAGTTTATTCGCGAATTTCCTGGCGTTTGGGCCAGAGCTGTCGTGCAATGCGCTCGCAAGACTGAAATCGCACTTTGGCCGTATCTATTTTCCGTCGCTGGCTCTCCAAAAAAATTGCTGCAAGATTGTTTGCAACGACAACAGCTTGATACCGCTGCCAGCTACTTGATTATTCTGCAAAACTTAGAGCCATCTTCGGTCAGCAGACAGCACGCTACGTTGTTATTGGACGCCGCGTTAGAACAAGGCAGATGGGAACTATCAAGGGATCTTGTAAGGTTTCTTCGAGCGATTGGTGAATATTAGTTCTGTACACTTATGGATGTTTTTTAACAGAAAGAATCTTCTATATATTAATATCTTATATTTTATGCGATTTAGATCCAAATGATGTAGAGTCGCCACGTACATCATGGACCGGCAGTACAAAACTGGGTGGTCCTCCTCAGACGCCTCCTCTTTCTCCACACGAGGATGATTTATCTTTGGTCTTGGGCACTATGCAAGTTTCGAGAAGTCGTAGCTACAGTACTACAGCTACACCTAAAGTACAATCCGAGAAAGAAATCGCACCGTCTTCTATGCTTGAGAAAACCCGAAATGTTGTTATGAGGCGAAAGAAATCAGTTCCAACAGTAAAATCTAGCGAGAAAACTGAGAACAAGTAAATATAATTTCTATATTATTTTCTGTAATATTTAAAATAATTTCTATAATATTTTTCATACTTATTTGATATAATATAAGTTTTTTTCAACAATTTGTTTTATTAATAAAATTAAATGTTTCTTTCTAAGGGAAGGGTCAGCCGAAGAGTTTTTCATTGATGTCATATTGCAGCGTCATGCTCGGCGGCTGCTTTCAGCCCGTCGCTTGATCGATTTAGGTAGATTCGCTGCACGTCTTGATTTTCATTTAGTAACATGGTTTGCACGGGAGCGTGATAGAGCAGCGAAGATCGATGATTATGTTGGCACTTTGAAAGCGGTTCACGAAGATTTTGCGTTTCCATATCCAACACTTTCGTTACCAACGTTGCAAAAGTTTCGGAGATCCAGCCTCACTTCTTTACATTCTGTAATGTCTGATGACGAAACCTTATCGCCGAATTTGGTTATCGATTTACCCGACAGCGGATATACTAGTCTTCCAAGTGGTAGGCCACCGTATACGACTCTGATCTCACCTGTCGCTAGTTTAGAGACGCAGTTTCCAACTGCGGAAGCCAAATTAGCACCAAATCTGATAAATGGCAAGTTGTAGTTCTTAGCAAATTAAGTAATTTTTATTTCATGGAAATAAAAATTTTCTCATAAAGCGAGATTTTATTCTTATAAGTAACAATAAAAAATGTTGTCTTATATAAATTAATTTCAATTTTAGATGCCAACAGTGTTCTTAGTGATACTAGTACAATTTGGAGAGATGACACAGAATCCATTGTTGGCTCTGTATGTTGGGTTTCACCGGAATCGGTAGGATCTACGGAACATCCAGTTTCCTCAACATCTGCGCTAATCGGCCGAGCGGAAGTACAATTGAGGTATCAGTTTGATAACGTGTATTTCTTCAATAACGTCAAAAATATTCCAACATTATCAAAAATTTTTTTTTTAATTACAATTTTGCGTATGCCTTATATTGTAATGCCCTATATTGTAATTTCTTGCAGGTATTTATTGCAACTGTTTCTTGAAGGCAGCTGTCTAGGTTGGGCTGCGGTAGTCGCTGCCGTTTTACGAGACGCAGCTGCTATGGCCAGAACTGTCAGAACAGCACACGCGCCAATGCAAACTTTTGATTCTATAATCAATCTAAGAGATGGATTGCTTTCATTGACCAAATGGTCTCATTCGGAATGGTATGTTGAGAATCAGTAATTAAAAAAAAATCTTTAATTTCTAATCTAGCCTTTATATAACTTTTATTTCAGTTTGGGATACCGTCCTTTTATGTCTAATATTCAAGGCCAGATATCCCTTTTGAACAGACTAGTGATAACCAAGCAACAACAGGAACAAGAACAAATACCGGAAAGTTCTTCTCCCAGTCCGGCACCATCAGCTGGCAGTAATCAACGTGGTACTCTTTCTCGTTCTCGGCATTCGTCGATCAGTCACAATTCCAACACGGTTCAGCTCGAAGAGGAGCGTTCGCTCGAGTCATCTTTGATCGTGGAGGAGTCTGTTTTTCATGGAAGTTACAATAATAATCTCAACGTCACTGAGGACGTCAACTCGCAGCAAAGCACCTGCACGATCTCTTAAAAAACGCTTTAAAAGACTCCAACAAACTATAGCTGTTCTATTTCTCGCTGTGGATTTTATATACCAAAAAAACTTTTCATTTAGACATTCTTTTATTAAGTTTTATATATAAGTGTGAAAAGTTGTTTAATTATATAATGTTTTAAATGTAGAATTTTGTATCACTTATACATTTACAGTTGTTTGAAAAAGATTTAATTTTAGCGTTTATTTCAACAGTTCTTGATTGCGTTTAATAACTATTAAAGATAAGAACACTAACATTGAAAAAAATCAACAGTCTTTTTCGTAATTAGTGTTTCAGAAAAAGCAGTAAACCATTTTAAAAATATCTTGAAATTTGTAAATAATAATATTTTCAAAACTTTTATTATTAAGTTTTTTCAGAAATTTTGAACTGTACAGGGTGAAACATGTAAAGATCAGATTTATATTAAACAATCTTGATATTACTGTTAGAAAATATACGTTTGCGAAATTAAAAACTCGGATGCGCGATAAATTGCATTATGATATTAAAGTTATTATATTGCTGTGCGTAAAAAAGCATGCATAACATATATATAAGCTCAGTTATTAATTGCAAGCAATAGTATAAACAGCAATATAACAAAAAATCAATTAATGAAACCAGTAATTAAAAAAAAAACCATTAAATCAAAATTGGCTCATCTTAAGAAAGATCTGATATTAGATTGATAATAATAATAATAATAATAATAATAATAATAATAATAACAATAATAATGTGCAATATACAAATAATGAAAGTTATTAATAAGGTATGTAAGAGAACTGTTATTAAGTTATTTATACTTATTGTAATGTAGGTAATAACAAAAAATACATGTTATATTTTCTCATAAAAGATATTTGCTATTTTATTAGATGTCAGACAATTCATAGTTTTTATATAAGTATTATATTAGTTTCTTATTCTACGATGTGCGTTCTATGAATGACACAGGTCATACAGTTTACACTTTTCACAGGTGTTACGCACGTGGTATTTCCTCCATTCTATCTATGACGTCGATACATTCTTCTTAAAGCAAACGATTATTCAGCGCACGAGGAAAGTCAGACCTTTATCCTATAATATATTTAGAGAAAGGTGAAATAATGCATTGTTGTTGGAAGTATTATCCTTATCGACGAAGTATTAACCTTTCTCAATCCATTGTTGGTATTTCCACGAATAATTCTGAAAAGCTACTAACCACAATCGTAAAACAAATGTATTATATTATGGAAAAATCCGAACCGTGGAAAATAGAGGAAACACGTCTGTAGTAAGCAGAAATGAAAATATTTTTACATGCTTTTTTTTTTTATTTCTGCGAAATTCGCTGTTCTTGAAACTTTTTGCATCGGAGCCCGAAGCAAAATATGATAAGAGCTTTTACGAATTGCACATACTTGATTTTTCAAAACTTCTTTAGAAATTTGTGTTATTTAATTCTAAATAAGATGGA
>QVOB01000929.1:0-31584 GCA_014839585.1 Pseudomyrmex concolor | reverse complement strand
CATAGAAATAATACAGAGCAAATTGAACTAATTGAATGTGTTTTATCGCACAACAATTACTGACATGTTTATTTTGACGAAATCTCAGATAATGAACAAACTTTTAAATAATACAATCTTTCGATCAGTCGCAAAAACTTTACGCGCAAAAACCAAAAAACACTCTGAAACATTACTGTAATTAAACTTTCTGCCGCGTTATTCCGCTCTCTTTCACTATTTGAAAACAATCTGGCCGAATCATACAATAATACACTTAGAGAATACGTTTCCTAAATAATTATATTGCAAACATACACAATAGATCGTTATTCGAGAAATAAAATTAATTTTCTAGCAATCTCGTATGAATCGAGAAATACAATTGACTTTCTAGCGATCTCGTATAATTCATAAACGCTTTAAACGTGGCCTCGAAATACGACTTTGCTTTTCCTGCGTTGGCATTTTCTTCGCAAACGAGCAAGCGATTAGGCAACCGTATTTATTAGATCATAAATGGTTTCGACATAGCGTCGGTTGCCTCCAATATCTACCGCGAGCGAGAGAAACTCTTTTCGTAATTCGTTCGCACGTGCGAAACGAACGTGCGGAAAAACGTGCGGAGTTATTCGTTATTGTTCCGTTCTATCCGTTAAATAACTTGAACTAATTAGAATGACAGATCAATTTTTGCGAGCCTGAAATTGAATCGCGCGCGGAAGATTCATCATTATATAGACCGTCGCCACGGTTATCGATATCATACCCTCTATCTTCCTAAAGAGATTTTGATAATATTCATATTACTTCTATAAGAACCGAGTGCTGTGCACACAAAAGGGGAGTTGATTGCTTGGATCCCTGAATCACCGGTTTGTAAAAACGTTATCGATCTTGCGATTTCAGCACGTAGCGCGACGTGTAATAGAGACAAGTAAATTCTGCCATAAATATTTACGACAGTTTATCTCACGTAATATTGATGTGACGCGATATATCTCTTATGAAAATCCAATTTCGGATTATGTCAAAGGCGTACATGTAAGTAGGTACATCCTGCGGCGGGAATCATATTCCCATGAAGAGATAAAACTCCAGATGTGATTTTTTTTTCCTTTTTCTTATTACACATCAAATTATATCACGCATCAAATTACACATCACAATCCATATAAGGATCGCTCTACTACTTAACTAAATAAATATTTGACCTGAATATTGAAATATTTAAGTGACGGAATAAACAAAAAAAAATGCAAGATATATTTTGCAAGATATACTTTTGAGAGAAAGATTAAAATTGTTTCTGTCACTTTTAATGAATACTTGTTGCGATTATTGATCGAGTTACGACGTTGATAAGCGATAAAGCGTGTGAATGATTCTTGCACTTTATATCGAAAAATAAGTGTTTTTTTTTTATATTATTACTACGGAGCATTTTTTTTTAACACAGATTAAAAATACGCCAAACCTTTTTATTTTAACTAAATTTATTTTATATAGTTGTTACGTTAAGCGTCCGCGCAAATTTTCGGATACGCCGCGCCGGTGGCGAGTCGTATTAATGAAGAGCTACATTAATATTCCGCACGCATTTTATTAATATAAAAGCATTTTTCAATTGCAATCGAGTAAAATAAACGTATTTCTTGTTTTATATAATAAATTTTTTTATAAATTATTAATTAAGATCACGTTCTTCTTTGACAAACTCTGTATTATTTTGTCGTACAACAAATCAAATGTGTACACAAACTTTGCATCGCACGTAACTTGATTTCGATTTCTCGCCGCGTGTCTATGTTTATATAAGACCAAATACATTAATCTCGTTCCGTGATGAACGGAAGAAATTTCTTTGCAAAAGAAATCCGAATCCACGTACGTGGAAATCATTGATGGGCATTCCTCACTACCCTTTCCTCGAATCCTTAGAAGCGCGCGTTAGATCAAACGAGAGAAAAACCACGTTGTGATCCGCACGTCTATGTAAGCGAGAAAGAATCTCGCGAACGACTGGGACAACGACAAAGACGAAGACGACAACGAATTTGTCGAACGTCTGAAACTGGGTGATGACGCACGTTTCTCATCTCTTATGTCCAACACACGTTGCCAAACAGTGTGGCACCAGACCCGCGGCGCCTGTCAGGGGCGACTTACAGAAAGAAGAAAAATATTCGCGGATCGGCTCTCTCTCTTGCTCCCATCCTTTTGCCGTCGGTAAAAGTAATTTTTTCAAGATCTCGGGGAAAATACAAACACCACACTCCTTGTCTTACATAGCATTACAAATAAAAGAAATATAGTTGTTGAGAAATATTATTTTTTTTTATACTTGTGTATATATATATATATATGCATACACGTTTTTTAAATACATTTATTTAAAAAAAAAAAGTATTTCTGATTATATATTCTGATTATATGATGCACGGCTCCGAATACTCTATTTCAAGAAGTTATATTTTGCTTGTCAAATAATATTTTGCTTATTAAATATAAAACAATATAATCATTGTTTTTCTTTCACTTGGTCTACTCGTGACATTGCTTGTTATAGCAATTAATTTTAATATTTTAAGACTTTTCTTTTGTAAATTTCAGAAAAATATCCCCCAGACAACTTGTCTCTTGACTAGCCTGAAATATCCGAAATATCATGCACTTTCGACATTTCATTTTGGGCTACTCGTAAAAAGAACATTTTAAAGTCTCTGTGTAACAAGATATAGTGGCGTGTTTTTCGAAGAATAGTTCGAAACGTGTTTAAATCGAATTGGAATTCTCGTGACCTTTTTAAAACGTGAATTTTTTTGCAAGACGGAAATAATCCGAAACTTGACCGCGCCCATGGTTTATTCATAGCGTTCCAGGTTCTAGTACCTGTGCGTCAACAGGGTTCGACCGAGTGCATTCTTCTTCGACTAGGAGAAGACAAAGAAACTGTATAATTTACCTGAATGCGTTCTCTCTACAAGCGCGTCCCACATGTTTTCAATTCTTTAATCGATTCCTCACGTGTTTACATATTTCAACATTAAATTTGCATTAAATGCACAGTATACACACACATGTAATTTGAATGAAACATTTTATAAACTACTACTTTAAGATGTAATAAATTGTATTTTATATAACACTCAAGAAGATTATATTTTTTCTTTGTTTACACTCCACTATGCATCATTATCGATTTTTTTAATATTATTTTATCAATTAATCACATTTTTGATTAGAAGAGTCTGTTATTGAGTGATTGCTGAAAAAAAAACTTATCAAAGGAAGTTGAGATATAATTCTTACGAAACGAATTTTTCCAATAATTAATATTGTAATAACGGCTAGAAGAAACAAAATTATAAAAAAGAAATAACCAAAGAGCCTGTGGTTCACAGATTAAAGGACGTTCAAATGTAACATAAAACGCAGAATTCGAATTTTCCCATATTGCATATCAAGGAAAATTTAATTATAATTCTTACGAAACGAGAATTGTCACGAGTTTTTCCGAAAAGTGAAATTTCTCAAACGCGGATTACGCGTATTTAAGAACTCGTGAAAGAGAAAAAATAATGCGAGAAAATAATTTTAAGTTTTTTAACTACTACTGGATTTTTGAATACTGAAATATTTACTATGTTTTTCTTGTAAGAGTATTTGTAAAGGACAGACACGAAATTCATTAAGGTTTATCTTTGAGACAACATTCGCATCTAGGGCGCGTTGTATATACAAAATAACATACTGTGCGTGTGTTTGTCTGCTTGTTACAATATATCTAACAAAAAAAGGGCAGAGCCAGTGCCGTAGTCGGAAAAAGAGTATGTCGCTCAATGTTTTAGTGCGATGTATAAGAAATCTTTGTATAAATAATTATTATAACTCTCGCGAGTGTTATTTAATGCAATTATCTTCGTCAATAATAATTTTGTAATTTGCGCGGAGTGACATACAATGGCAGTGCAATGTTTATGCAATGTAATGTTACGTTTATGCAATGTAATGTTTAAAGTTTAATGTCATGCTGCAAACGGGCATTACTCGCTATAAGACGATATGTATACATGCATTTTCTCATTATGTATGACAATGTCTTGTATTCTCGTTTCTACTTAGCGCGGCATTTAGCACGCGACGTTGACGTTTGATTTATTTGTTCGATGAAGAGAAATCCCGTGTAAATAAAACCACAAAACTCGTATATGAAAAACTCCCTAAAAAATTGTTAACGTACAACTTTTTTATTTGAACAACAATACGAAAAAATGCGCACGTTAATACGAAACAAGCTCGAAGTAAGACACAAATGATTTGTTTTTTTTTCGTGCATTTTGATTTTATCAATGTTCGATACGTGAAACGTTCGAACAAAAAAAAAAAAATATCGTAGCGAATAAAATATAACGGCACACACGTGATTGTTCCCTCATTAATATTAATGACTTCGTTATGACATGAAATTCTGTTTCTTTCTACCTTTCTTTTTCCAAAGTTATTTTTTCAATTTGCCACATTTAGTTTTTTCTCTCTGTACGTATGTTGCAATTCAAACAGATATTCTGTTTCACTGTTTGATTTTTTGCTCACATGGAAAACAGAATATTTAGAGGAAAAAAAACATTTATTAAAAGTGACGTTCGCTCTCCGAACGCAACCGCCAAAATCTTCGCAATAAAAAAACACTACTAAACAAAACACCAAACAAATTCTGACATTGTCGGCGCTAAGAAAAAAATGCTCGTTCGCTCGCTAAAACAACACTGGGGGAAAGTATCATAAGCGATCATCCTCTCACGAGAGCTGGACGACTCTCTCTTTCTCTTTCTCGTTTTTGTTGCGAAAATTCCGACGAAATTTTGCGCGTTCGGAGGCTGTGCGGAGGACGCGCGCCAGAAAAACGAGGACGACAGAAACAAAAAAAAAAAAAAAAAAACCAAACAAAAAAAAAAGAAAAACGCCTTTTCCGTGTTTATGCGTCATTCGAAGAAAATTCGGCGACGGGGGTTACTTACAAGTCACATGTGGTGAAAAACTCCAGGAACTCACGAACACCCACTGCGACAGGACGAACCGCGCCACGCACATTCGGAACCCGTTTGGCCGTGCGGAAAACACGGCGAACGTCGAGCGACGCGACACACGTCTCTCGCCGACGGTTTTGGAGGTTATATATCGCCGGGGAGAGTGCGAGTCGGAGCAAGAGCGAGGTAGAAAGCGTCGCGAGGGTAAAGGACAGAGAACGAGCGCAAGCGGGAGGGAGAAGAGAGTGAAAGAAGAGGGGAGTGTATTTCTTATGGAATCACCTGGCGGCACACATCGATGAGACGACGCGCGGCTCTCTCTCTTCTCACCATTGCTTTTTGTACATATATATATATATATGTATAGGCGTGTGTAGGTAGGTTATACACGTATACGCGTGCGATATTTGCGCTAACGTGCAAAAGAAAAAATAAATGACGTTTCACTCGACTGACCGGACTGTTCAGTAACAGTGCGTTTTCTTCTTTTTCCTGGCACCCCTCATCTTTCTTCGGTGCGACGCGCGCTCCTCAACTTGTCGGACATACACACTCGTACGCGAGACGATGTACCGCTATTTAACACGACCGCGGAGCAGCAGCAGCAGACGACATCGCGCGCTTGTAAAAACTTTCTAGGCGGCGAAGTCGTGAAAAAACGCGTCGGGAAATCGTAATGACGGAACGCCACCTAAGCTCATTTCCATTCTGCGGAATCTCTCTCTTTCTTTCTCTCGTCAGCAGAGGAAAAAATAACAGGAAAAGTGCGTAACGTGCAAACTTCAGCGAGGTCAGGGTGTTCGCAAGACGAAAGGGCGAGGGCAACGATATCTGATTGGTTGCGCCACGACCGTCGTGCTCAACAAAGCGCGTTTTCGAACGGAGTGCGGAACGTTTGAATTTCTATCTAGATACTTTACATGACGTAATTAAATTACTTTTGCGAAAAAAAGACGAGTGTCATATTGAGAGAGTTACGTAACAAAGAAGAATGTCTTCAAAATGTCTTCACATTTTTTATTTCAACCGTGTGGGTGCAAAGAACAATTAGCGATTTCTTTCAAGCGAATTGTTTCACACTTGTTCGTTTTTATTCATTATTTCTCATTTTAAAATTGTTTTAATAGAATCAAGGAATTTTAAAAGAATCGAGGAATTTCGCGACATGTTATAATAATTATAATAAACTCGCTTTATATTTATCGTACGTAAGTACGTTTCTCTAATAAACACATACACAGCTGCAACGGTTTTCCTTTTTATATCTACAAAAATGCGGTACTTTTTTCAAGCATTTTTTAAACGTCTTTCAGAAACTCTTGTGGTCCGAGTGATCTTGAAATTCCCGCTATACTACCCTCGCTCGGTCGATAGCTCGTGCATGAATTGCATGCACGCGAGAGAAACCCGGTGTTCATGGCGGCGGAACAAGTGACCACAGCCTGCAGGGCGCACGACTGTATCGCGCATGCCCAGGGGGGGTTTATTATCTTCTTTCTGTTCAAGTGCCATTTCGTTGCATGCAGTGCAGTCTATAAAACAGAATGCGTTCTCCGCGGGTCTCGAGTTTCCTATCACTTATCGTCATTCGTAGCGTATAAACATAACAGCACGCGGTCATTAGCCCGATTCATATTGTTTACGTATCCATCTGACACATGGAAGCGCGGCCGGAGCGCGGCTAAAATCGCGTTGGCATCACTCGGACGGTCGTAAAACGCGTACTCGCTGTCTTCGTGGCGTCTCAGGCGTCTGTTTGGACACGCGAAACGGAGAACTTTTCTCGGGCCGAGCAGCCGCGCGAAAATGTCATCCAGCTACGCGGACGGGTTATCGCCATACGAAAACAAAGGAGTGTTGGGACTGGAGGGATTGTTAGTGGTTTTACTTTTATTTTTTTTTTTTTAGTTTTTCAGATGTTACAGAGCGACGTGAGAGATAGATGCGGCGGCGTTTGTGCGTCTCAGATGACAATTTGTTTTTGTGTTGAACAAAAAAAAAATGCCCTCATTTTTTTTCTGACTTTCTGTTTGCAGAGATACGACAGCGTTGAAACTCTGCGTCTGAAATGCGGTCTACTGGCGGATTGGATACAAGGTGCACGTCACGTCGTGGTCCACACTGGTGCCGGTATCAGCACCGCCGCGGGTATCCCCGATTTCCGGTGACTATCGTCTGACTACGTTTCTCGAGAAATTATGATCCTCCCTGATTTTTCCTGAGCTTCCTTGTCATCTGCTTTTCCTATCTACTGCTACTGAAGATAGTGCTTGACACTGTACATCGCAAGACGAATGTGTACGAAGAGTCTTGAAGCATGCAACTTAAGTATAAAATGAAAGACACAGTTCTAATATTAACGAGTCATACTTGTAAAAGAGTATGTTTTTATATTGTGCAATATAAAATATTTATGAAAAAAAAAGTTTAATGCAAGCATCCAGTGGATAAGAAAATATTTTAAAAGTTTGACACATATTTTTTTTACTATGATTGTGTTTTTATTGTTTTGTTTATATTCTAACCCAAAAAAATATGTATATTTATAAACAAAACATACTTGATGAACATAGTTTAGCTACTTGATACAAATAACAGACAAGAATTTAATATTTACAATTATTTAGCACATGTACACATTGGACAATTTTAAACAACAGTCTTTTTGATCAGGGGTACAAATGGTGTATGGACATTGGAACAGAAAGGCTTAAAGCCTACAATGAACATTTCCTTTGACGAAGCAGTTCCTACGAAGACACATATGGCTTTGAAAAAGCTGATAGAGGCCAGTATGTGTATAAATGTTAAAAGTATTTCAAAATTTCACATGAGTTTACTACTTTTCTTTTTCTTTTTCAGAAAAAGTAAAATTTATCATAAGTCAAAACATAGACGGATTGCACTTGCGATCTGGCATACAGAGGCAATATCTTGCAGAACTACATGGAAACATGTTTACGGAGCAGTGTGATAAATGCGGCAGGTTTGTATATATAATATAGCAATATATATAAAAAAATTAAAGTTTTATTAAAAACAATTCTATATATTGAATATGATTCTGTGTATTTTTACAAATAAAACTACATAAAAAAACAAATAATGTAAATGATCTTGCAGGCAGTTTATTCGTAACTTCGCAACCAAAAGTGTTGGGAAAAAATCTTTAGACACTGTGTGTAGATCGGAACAAATAGGTGGTCGTCCATGCCGTGGTCGAATGCACGATACCATTCTCGATTGGGAGCATAATTTGCCAGATAGTGATCTGAGACTATCTGACTTACATTCCAGGTAAGATATAAATAATATGATACACACACATTAACATAAAATAAAGGAAAAAAAAAGCACTTGAATTATATGTAATGTCGCATAAATTTTAAAATAAAGATTATATTTTACATTACATTAAGAATTATTTATTATAACTTTTCTAAATGTTTTGTTTTAGTGTTGCCGATTTAAGTATATGTCTGGGAACGACACTGCAAATTATTCCAAGTGGCAATCTGCCTTTATATACGAAGAAATACGGAGGTCGTCTCGTTATATGTAACTTGCAACAAACAAAACATGTAAAAAGTTTTATCATAAAAAATAATAAGATATATTTATTGGTTTTGTTTTACAATAGTGCTACTAAATTAAATTCTAACTGTAGGACAAGAAAGCTGACTTAATCATTAATGGCAACGTCGATGAAATAATAGTCGCAGTTATGAAAAAACTGGGATTAGAAATCCCGGAATACGAGAGCAGCACGGATCCCACACGAAATTCTGACACAACCGCTAAAGAGATGGACTGGACGATTCCCACTAGTAGAATAAAAGAAATGAATGTGTTGTACAAGAAGGTGTGCAAGCCGATGAAAAGAAAACGGAAAACGTTTATGTACGAAAGAGAGAGAACAGATACAAAAAAAGAGTCTAAAACCAGAAAACAAGCGTTTGTTAAGCAAGAAATCAAAACAGAAGTTCATATAGAAGAAAATAATATCACAACGTCGAGTGAAACATGTAAGACCGAGAATGATCGAATTGGCAATTCCATTAAAGCGGAGGAAAACGCACAAAATGTTGAAGCTTACAGATATTCGATGGAAGACGGAACGGATCATAATGCTGATCTTGAAATGAATCAAACGCTGTAGCAAGTTTTTATCGACACGATAATATAATTCTCCATTCGAATATTTTAATTCTTTTCCGTGTATGCGCTCTACAGTTACTTATAAAATGCGTTTCGAATGATGGTCATTAGAGAATGATGTCCAAAAGTAGAATAGGTTTGCCGATATTCAATAGATATCTGTAAAACACTCGCCGCACATTTAGCATTTAATCCAGTCCTCCGTTTTTTTTTTTTTTTTTTTCAGACAAGACTTGTTTTACATGTGAAAATTAACCCTTTGCGATCGAAAAACTGGAATATTTCTGGTACCAAAGTCCATTTAATTTATTAAGTTGCAATTTTATAGACTCTTATAGTGTGAAAAACATGGGCGTGTGTGAAACATAATATTCTCTCTAACACGTGAAAATAGTTCTAACCAACGAGAGATATATGCCCGAATAATTTTCGATTGCGAGGGATTCAAGAATTACAAAAATATACATCATGTATATTTAAAACGCACTTATATCGGCATTAATTAAAATCTTGATATTCAAGAAGCAATAACAAAGGAACAATATTTTGCGTCAAATATTCAACACTAAATGTGCAATGAGAGAACAAAAAAAAAAAAAAAAAAAAAAAAAAAAAAAAAAAAAAAACAAGTGAGAATATTCTAATTGTATATATTCTTCTTGGTATTTATAAAGTGTTGCGTTAGTTGTATCTGCTTTTTACAACTCTCCTACATATTTACGCATATGCATAGTAGATATTGCGACGAGGGATTCGATCAGATCTCTCGACAAGCAAAGTGTTCCAGAATTTATCTTCATAATATATAATACTTTTTTCACTACAGATTATAATAAAGAAGATTATTCGATAAAAGAGATCTTCCTACAAGACACTTCGCCAGTAAAATTAACTTTTTAATTTCAAAGCAGACTTTCAAAGTGGTTAAATGCGAGTAAATTGTGTATGAGTTGATTTTGAGTTAGTACCTTGTGTTTTTATAAATAATAATCGAAAATGTTTTATTTTAAATGTTATTTTCTTTATACGTGAAATTTTTGTCTTCCATTTTTCTTGTTTTTCTAAATGTCTATTATTGCGAAACTGTATATTTCTTTAAAACAACGTAATGTTGAATATTTTATCTTGTTTGAAGAGATAAAATAAAAAGTTGATCTTTTGACACACGGCTTTCTGCCAACAATCAAATTTTGCGAGTAAAATTTCGATTCTACTGGCGATGTTTCCTAACTTATATAACTACCCTATAAATATTGCTTTAGTAAATGCATTATTCCGGGTCTCGTGTGCTTTGAGTGTTCTCGATGTTCAGGTATATATTTGCCTTACAGGACAACGCACATGGGACCGATTTACGAATATGCGTCATATTACAACGCACGTGTTTGTATGAGTAAGTTAATTAATAATGCTGCGCAGGCTGATGTTAGAGATTATTCGACAAATTTAGATGTTGAATTTTTAACTGAAAGAGAGAGCGTCTTTTCCATATAATATTGAAAGGAATGTTGAAAGTAAAAGTTTTAACAATAATCTCACAGAGCTAGAACGCTGAACCGATTTTTCGCGCATAGATGATACTGCAAGAATGCATTCCGTGATAAATGCGGATCAGTAATATTTAAATGTATATAGTGATGCTCGCTTTATTCATTGTGTAATACATGAGTTTTATTTAACTAATTATTATTCACCAGATATAATATTGGAAATAAAAAACGCATCCCAATAAAAAAGGATTACATGGTGTGTACGTAATATTTCCCCCAATTACCTAAGCGAATCGAATTCGTGAAAACCAAATTAGTAAAAAAGTAATAACTTGGCTTTGCAAAATAAAATTGCATGACCATATCGTAGTATAATTAATTGTTTTAGAGTATTTAATGTTAAAAAGTGTGTAAAACAAATCTAATTTTATATAATATATGTATAAAAAAGACAATTTTACATTTACATTACGACAAAACATATGATTGAGAGTACCATTCTACAAAAATGAGTATTTCCCTAGATGAGTATTGAAATGAAAATGTCTCTAGATATGAATAAGTCTTATAATTATGAAACTTTTGTTGTGAAATTATGACTAAAGATGGCAATGCTAGAGTATACATGTCGATAACAAGTAACAAACCGACTCTTAGATATATTTTTCTTCCATATTATCGATATTGCGACAGAGTGTACTTTTTACTAAATTCTTTGTTCAAAAAGAAGTCAAAAAAATATAAAATATAATTTTTTGATACAATTACCTTGTTTTTTATTATAAATATATATTGCGTTTATATATATATATATATATATACTTTATATGTAAAATATATTTTATATATATTTTGTATTATATAATTTACAGACTATTTACATATATAATATACACGCAATTTAGAACTATACACACATGCATTCTCTTTTTAAATTATACTATAAATACTATCAGACACATATTTAAATTTTATACGATGAATTTGAATCAACCTAGAAAAGCAGCAAAATTATTGGTTATTTTTTCTAGCCATGTGATTTGTGTGTTCATATAGTAAAAAATTTCAAAGCAAATTGAAACGACAATTAATAATACTATTGATTGCGAGTTGGTTGTGATTTTATTTCTATTCGAGATATCCAGTTTTAGAATTGCGGATCAATTTTCATGAATCAATTTCTAGAATTTTAAAAACATTGAGATGAACTTAAAGTTTGAAAGTATGCTTAAAGCATGAGCATGTAAAACGAATGCATTTTGTATTTACTGGTAGCACATTTGTGATTCTACAGCAACAGCGACAAGAGCGTGTAGGTATTGACTCTGAACAGCAAAACGTGAGAAGCAACAAAAAGGTTCAAAATAAAAATTCTGCATGTGTTAAAAAACAATCTATTAAATTATATTTTTAATTTAGACTTATGCGTTGAACTCTGAAGATTCGACGTTGAAAGACTTTAATAAAACAATGGACGATAAGAATAAAAAACTCTCTGCAAAATTACTTACCATTTATCTTTGCAATTATCATTTATCTTGATTTACTATTTCTTTAAATTTTGCAGAGAGTTTTTTATTCTTATCGTCCATTGTTTTATTAAAGTCTTTCAACTTCGAATCTTAACGTCGATATTATCGACAACCACTTTTAATATGGACTAGTGTAAGTTTATATGTACTAAAGGAAGTTTAATTGATTCCCCTCAGGGAAACAATATTGTTCACAACACTCCACTTCTATATCCACGATCTATTCGGAGGCCCGATTCAGTTCGTTTTTCAATCGATAAATTCGACTTGAAATAGTTGAAACAGACCGGCCCGAAAAAATCCGACGGTGTGAATTCGAACTTCGAATTCGGGACCTCAACTCAGGCAGCTCAAGCGGGACGCACTTAAGCGGCGAGACCACTGAGCTGCCCAAGTTTATCTTATGTACTAGTAGCTAGGTGCTTTGGAAAGCACCCGTAGTTCCCAGTCTTTTCTTACTATCACGTGTTTTTTTCCGACTTCCGCCACGTGTCTCTCTCTTTCAAATTCTGCCAGCAGTCCGAGATTTATATATCAATATTCGATAATACCGACGCTCGTATATGTTACTATTTTTAAAATATAAGTTTTTATCACAAGAAGAATATAAAATTAAAAGTAATAAAATTTTTAAATATAAATTTATTAAAATTTTTGAATATAAATTTATTATATTTAGTATTTATTAATTTAATTATTTGCTTTCTGTGATACAAAAAACTTGCTTATGGTGAATGCAAATAAGTAAAATATATTCATTAAATTAAATAAAAGACGCCAATTTTATGTGTATTTTGTAATAAAAATATTTTGTTTATCTTGTAATAATAAAAAATTTTATTTTATATATGTAAATTAAAATATTTAAAAATCGATGTTTTATTAGTGAAATGTTTATTTTCAAATTTTTGAAACAAAAAGTTATTTTTTTGTTAATACTCGTGATAACATTACAATAATACAAAAGCGTAGATATTATCGACAACCACGTTGTATATGATATTGTTATGTTACAGTGGAAGAACAATAATATCCTGCTACATTCCCTAAAAAATGGTAAAATCTAAGCATTTTCATATCAACTAAAAATATTGATATGGACAGCGTGTCCATACCAATAAACCTATTTAAAAACAACCTATTTAAAAACAAAACGATAAGAATTGGAAATTAGGTGTAGAAGTGTATAAAGCGCAGGGATTTCACGATTTACCATAGTTGTGAAGTACGATATGAAGACAGATACGAAGGGAAAAGAATCATCGAAGTATCCTATTGACATAGATCACTTGTCATCCACAGAGCAGTTTGATAAACAATATAGTCTGGTGTACTTGTTCATAGCTTATCTGAACATGCTCAAGTCATTCAACGATGACCAAATCATGGATCTGACAGTTTTCACAAATAAAAATATTTGTGCACTTCCATTTTTAGTTCCAAATGAAAAAGATTCTATCTTTAATTTTAAAAAGAAGGGCCAGCGCTATCGTATTGATATTAATGCTCTACATTCTTATTCTAAGATAATGATGTGTTTAAAAAGCGTTAAAGAAATGATTTTATAGTCATACAAAGATTCCTAAACAAATTAATACTAGCAGTAGATCAGCCGACTGAATCAGAACTGGATAAACTGATCATCAACGACATAAACAAAAATCTTCACTATATATCACGATTATTTTACACAGAACTGTGGAAGAATATGTTTGACTGATTTCTTATATATAATAAAGAAGAAAAAATCTCATCATATTATAGTAGAGACCGAATTAGCACATGTCTCAAAAACACTACTTTAATGCTGCTAAATGCAGGAAATAAGATTGAATCTGCCGATCTATTAGAATCTTTAATATCTTTGTTATCTGATTATCATTGATTCATACAGTTTTTAAATATGATCTTACATTTTACATATAAAATATATAAAAAAAATCAATACAGTTTGTATGTATTAAACCTAGAATTCATATTTTATCATCCCTATAATGCGTGTCTATAATGTTTGATAGACCAAATAACTTTGTAAAGTCGCACAGTTTATTTGTGTAATCAATTTTCATTTAAAATATAATTAAAACACCGAACAAAAACCAAAACAATTGTAATAATTTCATTATATGATTTTATAAATAAACTTATGTTTACAAATAATCTGAAATAAATGGTGTTTATATTTCTTTAAAAATCATGTAGTTATTTCATAAGAAATCGGATCTTCAAAAATGTTCTTTACCATTCATTTTAGATTATAGCGTCAGAAGCAAAAAAAAAAAAAAAAAATTTTAAATTAGTCTCACTGTTTTTAACGCTTTTGGACGTTTATGGACCGTTTGCCGCTGACCTGCTCGATCTGAATTCACGCGATAATTGATTTCAATTAATGCGTTTTTATTTATATAATTTACACAAAGCTCTTAGAGTAGAAAATAAAAATTAAACTATCATTATATGAGTTATTGATGTCAAGAACAGACAATAATCATCGTACATTCAAATTTTTAAATTGAATAAGTCGGCGGCCAAATTAAACTTTAGTTCTTCAAAAGCGAGACACGTGTGTAAGCAGCATTCGCAATTTTGAATCTTAAATTACAGTATGGCTGCAGCGCAGAGGAAATGCGCACAAAGCGAGTAAATGTCGCTGCTGTTGTGCGTATTTCCTTTGCGCATCCCTTCCACAGCAACTGTAAGCGTCTAAAATATAAAGCGCAGCACTGTTGAAGATAGATAGGATAGGGATAGGTTCATCTGGATGCTCATGGTGAGAGATACGTTGAGTCACGTTAGAGTTTAAAAAACGAATCCTGCGTCTTGTGAAGAATCTGTATTCATTAAAAATTTATTTTTATAACTATAATTTTACAGATTAAGTAACATCTAGCTGGTACAATATGTCTGAAGTTACTAAAAAAGACACGATGTCGAAGGATTCTAAATCTATTGAAACTAATTCTGAGAATCTCAAATCTAGCACAACTAAATCTGATAGTATGTCGGAGGATTCTAAGTCCGTTGCCACTGATTCTGAGGATGAAACATTCAGCGAAGCTGATAGCGGAAACAGGGAGGAGATTGCTGGAAATGATACGAAGTCGGAAAATTCTTCTAGTACAAATGAAGCTAAATCGTTTTTTGAACAAGAAATAACTATGTTTTTACTGAGGAATCTTAAAATTACTGGAAATAATTCGGAAGATTCTAATGCAAGTGAAGCTGTTGAGACAACCAGTACGTATACTTCGTTGCATCATGCTATAGTTTACACTTCGTGTTTTTGCTAAATGTGTGCGATTGTGGATGCCAATCTTTCTTTGTTTCCGTTGTACCTTTTTCTTTCTCTGCTTTTCTTTCTAACAGTTACGATATATCTAGTTTACAATTTAGTAAAATTTTGTTGTGAAAAAGTCTGTTTTCTCTCCCCTTCCTCTCTCTCTCCCCCTCCACTCCCCCCTTTTTCCCTTTTCTCTCTCTTTCCCTCTATCTTTCTCCCATCTCGTCTATTTATATCTTTTTCCTTTCTTCTCTTTCTCATTGTGTCTCACATATGTGCAAGTATATACATGTGTATATTCATACAGAGAGATACATATATATAAATTCAAAAATTCTGTGTGTGTAACGTGTATGGTTTCTTTTTTACATGATTTTTGCATTTAAGTTGTAACTTATTATGTAATTTAGTTAGTTTTGTTTTGTAATCACATTTAACAAATGTATTTAAAACTTATATTTAAAATTAATAATACCTATTAATAAAACTTATATTTAAAACTTATATTAAAATTCAGATTTTATAGAGTATAAATATTTTATAGAGATTTTATAGAGTATATATATTGATATTTTATATGTCCTTTTAATTGTTTATTAATGTTTTTAATGAGATTTGTAACGTTTATAATTATACATTACTTCACAAAAAACGATGCCATGTAGATCTGAAAAAATATGGAAGAGAATGAGTGAGAAAATGTGTTAAAAATATAGCGTGTATAAAAATGGCGCACACATATGTACAATCATGTATGTATACTATAATGATATTGATATATTACAGTGGAAGAACAATACCCTGCTGCATTCTTAAAAAATGGTATACTGCAAGGATTTTCATATCAACTAAAAATATTGACATGGACAGCATGGAGTCTATTTAAAAACGAAGATAAGAATTGGAAACTTGGTACAGAAATGTATGGCGCTCGTGGATTTCACGATTTAGTTGTGAAGTACGACATGAAAACTGATACAAAGGAAAAAGAAAGCATTTCCAAATTTCGTTTTGTGCAAATAAAGTACACATCATCGAAGTATCCTATTGGCAAACATCACTTGTCATCTACAGAGAAATTTGATAAACAATACAGTCTGGTCTACTTGTTTATAGCTTATCTGGATATGCTCCGGTCATTCAATGATGATCAAATCATGGATCTGACAGTTTTTACAAATAAAAGTATTTGTGCATTTCCATTTTTAGTTCCAATTGATAAAAAAGATTCGATTTTTAACTTCGAAAAAGGCCAGCGATATCATATTAATGTAGAAGCAATCGATCCTAAATCGAAGATAATGACATGTCTAAAAAAGATCAGAGATGATTACGTGCTTATACAGAATTTTCTGAACAAATTAGTTTTTGCGGTGAATCAACCTACTGAGTGTGAGTTGGATGATCTAATTACCAACGATATAAAGAAGGAATTGGAACTTATGCCAGAGATATTTTACACTTATTTACTCAAGAATATATTCGACTGGTTTCTCATATATAATACACGAAGTAAGACCTCACCATATTATACTAGAGATCGTATGGCCGACTGCTTTGCAACTGTTCATTGTACACTGAGAGAAGCAGTAAAAACTATATCTAAGAGTCCCGTATTAAATTGTGTTTTCTCCTAAATCTAAACAAAACTTTTTTCAAACTATCTTTTTTTTATTTGATAAAATGAATTATTTTTTTACTACGTAACCACTGTTAGGACAATACAATCAGTATAATATATTTTATACCAAAGTAAAACCGTCCCCCAACGGAAAGTAAAACTACAGCTGAAATTAAAAGAGATTGGATACAACATAAATTCATATAAATGTATAGAAAAAGTTGTATTTACCTATTAGATATGTACTTAATTTAAGAGTTTATTAAATATATTTACTTATTTTGTAATCATATGTTTACTTACGATCTAATCAAACCAAAGTTTTGAGTCATGTATGTCATACAACGCAAATTTCTTTTATTAGTACATAAAAGATGTAAAAGACAATTGTATTGTTTTAAAAGTTACACAGATACGTGAAAAGATTTTGAACTATTGACTGAAGATACGATTTTATTCATTTGAACCAAGGTTTTGTAATAGATATAAGACTCGACATGATTATAACAAACAGATCAAAGACAATTTTATGTTTATTACGTTTATGAGATTGTGTGCTAAAGATTATGTAGTTTTGTTTGTAAAAAAACCCCCCAAAAAAACAAATAAAAGATTAAAAAAAGTTGTAGTTTAGTTTTTCTTTGCATATTGTATATTTATTTTCATATTCTTGATTTAAAGTAGAGAATACAACTTATATCCACGTGCGCTACAATGATTATCTTAATTTTCACAATTAGAAGAAAAATTTTATTATTCGTAAGACTTCGCTAAGTAGATTCTCGCTCGCTATGACAAGTACAGCTTTTTCTTTTCTTTCGTCTACCAGTATATGTATGTATGTACGTAAAACATTACGTTATTTAACGACGTCGTCGTGTGAGTACATCTATCAGCGGGATACTTGTAAACCTGATCGTCTCAGAAACTCTTTTGTAAGAAACTTAAATGTTGTGTAAAATGCCGAGGGATAAGACTTTTTATTCGCGCAAAAAGCCTGAAATCTTTGGTAAAAGGATCGGGAATTTACAGATATCCCGCGACAAAGATATCATCAGCAAAAGATAAGACACACACACAGTATATGTATATATACACGATAAAGAGAACAACGTTGCGAAAAATTACTCTCGAGCTATTTGTTTTGACTAAAAATTATTTATATAGTCACACAATACAATCACGCTATATCTCTCCGCAATAAAATCAAATAAATATCGTCGAGAATATCTACGAATATTATATGTGGAGAGAAGGAAAGGGAGAGATTGAGAAGAGAGAAGCAGAGACGGAACGCGGGTAAGAGATACAAACGGACAACAAAGAGTAGAATGGAGAAAGTTGAAGAAGTAGGAAATATAAAAATCGCTTCCCTTTGGCCTAAGTAAGTTCCGTTGTCTATTATACTTGTTTTTTTTTTTTCTCGTTCTCTGCTCTAACGCCTACTTACACAATCATCGTCAACTTAATCATTTGGTATAATTGCATTCGCCAAGAATATAATTATAAACTATCTATATATTATATACACACTAAAATTCTTAACGTGACCAAACATCACGACGTAATCTGTGAAGTTAGCTCTTATGTATTGCTCCGCATAAATATTTTCACATTTTCTTACTTTACGTCTCGTGTGAAAATTGCGTATCTCGTAGTTCTAAGTATGTCTTTTTTCAAAGAAAAAAAAGAAAAATACTAGAAAAGACAGATTTGAACAGGCACTTGGAATCGCATTTGTGTTTTTTTTTTTTTTTTTTTTTTTTTTTTTTTTTTATCATCTTTATCTTTGATGACGCGACCGCAGAAAAACGTAGCTATTTCCGCGGAACATTCCCGGATTTGGTGGATCACAGATCCGACTTGTTCGTTAACAAACATACTTATGGTAATGCTTTTCAACGCTTACGCACGCACATGTTTGTTTTAAACATATATAATATATATATATATATATATGTCTTTTATTATATATATATGTAATAACTTTATAATCGCACCTTAAGTTACATTTCTCACTTTTGTAGAAATACGTACGTACATAAATAATAAATAAGATCGTAGTGCATATATATGGCTAACTTAATTCTTTAGAATCAATTCTTTGGATTTAAATGCAGTATCGTCCTCGTGTGAGACAGACAGAAGAGTGCTACTAGATCAAAATAAATCATCGCTCCGTAGAATATTCACACATAAGTATATTCGTCTCATCGAAAAATCAATTCATTTCTGTCAGATATATATAGGATATTTTTAGATGTTATGTGTGTCTTTTTTTTTAAATCTTTTTATGTCTTTTAAACTCTGTTTATAATATTTAAGATGTGCTTCTCTAATACTGCGTGAACGAAATACACACGTTATCTATATAGACCTCTCTAATGCACGTTATATAATAACATTGCCGTTAAAAACCATTTCTTTTTTTTTAACAAGCAATTAACGTGCCCGCGATTCGTCGTTACGATAACTACCCACGATAACTAATCACGAGTGATACAAAGAAGAGCACAACCACATCGAATCTTAAATATATTCAAAACACATTATTTATATACACAAACGGATCTGCCTGGCGACGCGTTTCTTGTAAAGAAAAAAAAAACAAAAAGACTCAAGACGTTTATGGAAAAAACTCAAGTGTCACAAGCGTAATTTTTATTTTGTAATAAATAAAAAACTTTTCTCATGATTCACACAAATGATTACATGTCGATAAAACGAGGAAAATGCAGTGTGTGATTAGTTTCACCGTTCGCTGATGAGCGATTTAAAAGTTCGCTTCGCGCGGCACAAATATAAAACAAGATATGAAATAACATAGCTCGGAGATGGCTTTTTCTTGAAATAAACAGCAAAAATAAAACAGTTTATAACTTTGTACGAATAAATAAAGCACATATACAATGTGAAAAATAGGTGAGAAGAAATGAATCAAAAGGAATTCGTTTTTCTGCAACGCTCGATATTTAATCTCCGGAATCGCGGAGACACTGATTTCTTGAAATTTATATTCCTTCCGCATTTTCTTCTTATATGAAAGTAACCTATCATTGAATGCACAGTGTAAATTTTTATTTAAAAAATATAAAGAAACATTTTCCTTTCTTGTGCAAACCATTTCATAACGTAAAATTCGCGAAGAATGAAAATTGAACTTTTTGTAAATGTTGTATATGATTTTTTATGTGTGTGTTTTATTTATTAATTTTTTTTATTTTAAAGTGCTTTAATATATATAATATTTAATGTAAAAAATTTGATTTAAATATTTTTTTGATATGTAGCAATTTACTACATATATAGTGTAGTAATATATATAGTATTATATATATATCAAAATCACTGTGTGTATATATATATATATTTACTGTATATATGTAATGTGTATTTTTTAATTTTAATATTTTTATATGTATTTTTCTAATAAGTATGTTATATAATTAATATATAATACAATTAATAACAAATTAAAGAAAAAAGAATGTGAATTCCTCTATCAATCCGTCATTTCACCTACTTTCCGCAGTAGATCTACTTGATAATGTGACTTTTGCTATTTCTCGTCGTATATATATGTAAATTACAAAAACTTTACGCGGACATCATAGTTTGCTAGCAGCACGTGTGTGATCATATTTCGATAATTACTCTCAAGTATCGCGGAGAGTTTATTACTTAAAAGTCCAAAAAAAATGTACTACTAGTGTTTCACGCGAACACGCGCGCGATTAGGAATATATTTTTTTTTTTTTTTTTTTTTTACTCACATACAAAGTAGAAGAAAAACTGATGTGCGATCAAATCCACGAAAATATTCACTAGTTTTCTTCAGAGTGTGATTAATTATATGTGTAGTCTCCGGTTTTTCTCCCTTGAATCTCTAACAGCATTTCATATTTTTAAACATTCTTTAATTATTTTTTATTTTATTTCATTTATGTTTATTTATTTAATCTCGTATATTTGATCGCATCTCCGTTTCCATTCGCGCGATTGATTATGTATCACTCGTTGTGATTGACACCCAGTAACTTGGCCGCATCGTCCGCCGAACTACGGAGTACCTTGTCGAGCAGACCTTTATCGCGTATTCCCAGCAAGTTGGAGATCAGATCGTTATCTCCGCTCTCGCTGGGCGCCTCCGCAGGTGGTGGTGTGGACGACAAAGAGGCGGGAGCGGCACCTTGCGACCCATCGTTCGCCATTCTCCCGGTGAGAGTAGCCATGTTATCGTAATGATTATATCGCATCAATGCGCAGGGCGCCGCGTCCGCTGTCGCAACCGCCGCGACGGTCGGTAAGGAGATTCTGTCTTGAGTGCGGGGTCTGCTGGTGTTGGTAGAGATTGGCGACGGTGTGATGGTCGGCGGTTGTGCGAGTGAATTTTCCTCGTCGCCGCTGTTGCCTATGTACATAGAAGAGTCCATCGACTCGTGCTTCTTGCGATGGCGCAGCATGCTATGCTTCAACGTGAACTTTCTGCTGCAAATGTCGCATTCGAAAGGTCTCTCGCCGGTGTGAGTCCGCATGTGGCGTCGAAGATCTTCCGCGGACCAAAATCGTCTCATGCAGAAAGCGCACACTACCTGCAGGAATGAAAGAACATATTGCTATTTAGTCATTTTGTAGATATAGTCTTTGTGCGAGATGTTATTCGCATCTATTGATCGAAGGTATGAAAACAAGAAGTTTGTCTTGTCTAAAAAATCTAATCTAAGAAAAAATGATACTAAAAATTGTTTTTGAATTTTATCCGATTTTTTAAGTCAGTCAGTAGTTTATCTTGAATAATTTGAAAAAAAAGTCTTTAAAATATAGTTTCTTTTGTTATTGTATTTTATTACCTTTCTATTGCTATAGTCCGGAAAACGTCCTTTTTTTTCTTCGCCATCGCTATGATGCTGCTGCGCGGTGATCATCTGGTCCTCACCGGCGTCTATGTTCATAGACGCCATTTCGAGAGCTCCTTTGGCCTTCAACATCTCGTAAGATCGTCGGTGATGTACTTTGATATGTTCCAAACAGTCTTGTCGTTCTGCAAAGCCGCTGTCGCATAAGTAACACTTGAAAGGCACGTCACCAGGTCCCGGAGACGATCTTGGCGATTTGCGCGATCTGCCGGTTTCAGTCAGCGTATTGAGAGACGTAGTGGTATTCGATTTTGCGCCTACGGTAGCAGATAACGAGTTGTCGGACTGACTCGACGAAGGACTCTCGTAATCGCTCTGGTCGTTTTGCGCGGCACACTGCGGCGGACTGTTTTGCTGATCGCTGGACTCCGACCTGGACACAGTCTTGCGATGTTTGGTCGATCGGTGCTTCTTCAAATTGCCCAACGTGGAGAACGTCGAGCTCGGACACTGATTGCATTTAAACGGTCTCTCGGGCACGTTCCTCATGGAGAACGCATTGTTAGTGTTAGCGGCGACACTACTGCTGGCAACTACCTGGATGTCTGGCGAGGAAGAATTTCTAGCTTGGCGCGTTTTATTCGCCTTCGCTCGGTGCTTTCTCAACAAATGGCGATCGCAGTTGGACTTGGTGGTAAAATGATGCGAGCAGTGTTTGCACTGATACGGCTTCTGGCCGGTATGAGTGAGGATGTGGCGTCTCAATGACGAAGACCAGGGGAACGGACGCTCGCAAAAGGGACATATCACGCGATTCGGCGCCAACGAGTACGCGGACTTCTTCTTCTTTTTCTTCTTGTTCGACGAAGTGTTATTAGAGTTTGAGTTCACAGAATCGGACTTCTCGCTACCGGAGTTGTTACCACTAGTCGAAGCCACCGGTCCTTCCTCGTCGCTCAAGTACTGCGGCTTAAATTGTTGGTATTGCTGAGACGCGTTGTCAAGAAGCTTCGAAACGCTCGCAAGGTCGGGTGCTCCGTCTTCGATTTTGACTTGCTCTCTTCCAGTAGATTCCTTCGTGTTTGCCTCTTCAGTGACACTTGGTTTCTTTTCGACAGATTCGGATTCTTCCGATTTGACTCCGTTAACGTCATTTTGAGTAGTCTCTTCGGTACGAGACTCTTTTAAACTCTCCTCGGCAGATTCGGTGTCTTTTTCTGTCTTGACTACGACGTCTTTGATATCATCGCTGCTTTCCAACTGATCTCTCAGCAAACTCGTGCCGGATTCGTGCTGAGTTTGCGATTCCTGAACATCCCTATCACCTGTTTCCTCCTCGTCTATCACCATCTCGTCTTCCGAATCATTATCGTCTATTTTAGCTTTCAATTGTTGCGCCAGAATTGCATATTTCACTTGATTCGAGATAGGATGCGAGTTATAATCCGATGTAACCATTGGCGGCTCGAGTTTGAGAATATTCGGTTGAGCTTGCGAACCCGACGAATTCGAATTTTGCGCAATGAGACTTGCGGGCGGTCTACCTCTGGTCGAGTGTCCTCCGCGAGGTCTTTGACTCCAAAACTGGGGATGCTGCTGTTTAATATGGCGCTCCATATTGCTCCTCAGTGTGAATCTTGCCGAGCAATGGTCGCAGCTGAAAGGTCTTTCTGTACGGTATCTGCGTTGCTTCTGCTTAGGAATTAACACTCCATTCTTCAGCACCATCTTGACGGGATCATTTGACGATATACCGTCTGGTTTTTCGATTACACGATTTGACGCGGTCTGACTGGTCATCAGATTCGGATAACACTGTTCGCTCGGTGTCTGCGAAGTGGTGACGTCTCTTGTTTGCGGATAAGCGTAACTGGTGCTAGGAATCGCTGTATCTACCGGAAGAGTGCCACCGCCTGTTAACTGCAGGCCCCTTACCAATTCTTTCTGTAGCCTATTTTTCGCAGCTAAGTCTTGATTGAACATATGAGAGTTCAGAAAGTATGGTGGTATCATGCTTGCGCTGGTCAACGTGCCGAGATTGCGATAAATGGTATTGGCGTAGAAAGTTTCGAGCGACGTCGGAGAAGTCTCGCGAGCTCTGTTCAAAAGAGCTTGAGTTAGCAGCAACGCCGGATTCGTAGCGTATAGATCTGACTGATTGTTTTTAAATCGTTTCTCTTCGTGGCCGTCGGCATCCTCATTGTCTCTTTTCCGTTTTCTGCTCAAATCTAACACATCCATCGATAGATCCAACGGCGCGTCCTCTCCCGAGTTCAATCCAACAGGTTTCGTCAAGTTCATCGGACTAGCTTGAATTCTTTGGTGTGTATCTATTTTATTGGTATCACTGACTAGAGATACGCTGCCATCCGATGATCTCGACTCGATGTCCTCCTTCATCTCGACTTCAATTTTCGGATAATTAGGCTTCGCGATTAGATCGTGAGACACGCTCGCTTCTTGCCCGTTTCTCTTCACGAGATTGAGAGCCTGCGTCTTAGTCGGTCTGGTGAACATCTCCGGCTTCTCGTAGCGAGTCATCAGCATCTCAGCGCGAACATTCGACGGTCCGGGATTGCAATCTAACGGTATAGGCGGATAATGAATTTGCTGTTGCTGAGGAGTCTCTTCGCGCTCGCTCGGATAAACGAGACTCTTTCGCATGTCCTCTCTGACAACTCGGGGCGAGCTTCTCTCGACGTTGTCGTTCGTCGAGTCTTCACTCGGATGATATATCAGCACGTTCTTGACCTCCTCCTTGCTGATCATTCCGTGACGATTCTTCACATGCCTCTCGCAATTCGCTTTGGTGGTGAATGCGTAATTACAGATGGAGCATTCGAACGGCCGATCGCCATTGTGCGATCTCAGATGTTTCATCAAGGCTCCTTTATCGGTGCTGCTGTAAGGGCACATGTTGCACGGATACGGCATTCCCGGCTCCACGTTCATATGCGCACGATTGTGTCCCTTCAACGCCCGCAAATTGGGAAAGACAGTTGTGCACAATCTGCAGGGAAACTCGCCCTTCAATTTCATCTTCCGAAATTCTGCGGTGAACGCGTCCTGCGCCTCTTCTTCGTTGTACTCGGACGAGCAGGTGCCAGAAGAGCCTGACGAGCTGACGGTCGGATGGAACCTGATGGTGTTCTCGGGCGTGCTAGCGTCCGAGCGAGGGAAAGTCTGCAGACAGTTCAAGCTGACGGACAGAATGCTTGGAATGTCTGCGAGATCTTTAATATCCCTCGGCTCCTTGATTTCTTTCGGATCCCTGGACTCTTTCAACTCCTTCGCCTCGTGCGTCGAGGCTTTGTTCTGCAGATCCAGACCGGCGAAGAACATTTCTTGTTTTGTCTTGGGATCATCCTGGACCGACGGCGAGTCTAAATCTGTCTCAAAATTATTATTGGTACTGTTGTCGTTATTATTGTTGTCGTTTCTTTTGTTCTTGTACGGACCTCTGCATTCCTTCTCGTGCGCCAGCTGGGCTTGTTTGCACGGAAACGCATGCAAACACTTCATACATTGAAACCTGTTGACTTCGCCAGAAGCCGGTCGGTGCAGCTCCCGCTCGCACACCGCCCGGGCGATTGTCGGAAACTTGTCGGATGAGAAGTCGATGAACGTCAAATCTTTGAATCCGTCTACGGTGTTGCGCAGATTTCGGCTGTTGTTGCCGTCGGTGTGCTTCTTGTAATGTTTCATGAAACGATGAAGGTTCAGTACACGGTAGTTCTTGAAGGACAGATTGCAGGTTTCGCACTTGGGCAGAAGCTCCGGATGCATGCGGTCCATGTGAGACTCCAATATCGCGCTTGTCACGAAGTTTTGTCCGCAGGTAGAGCAGCTGAAAGTCTTTTGCTCCTCTTCCGGCCGACACCTCATCATCATCCGAGAGTTCATGAGAATCTTGTGACTCCTCTGCTCCTCCGTGTCGCTGCTGTCATCCGAACATTTCTGTTTGCTCTCACGATCGCTGGGCGACGGTTCGTCGTGTCGATCGTCGATCAGTTCCGGTGAGTTATGCCTGGCAATCTCGTTATTGTTGTACTCGTCCTGATTCGTCATCGCCGGCCTCTCCGAACTGCTGCTACCTTCGGAATCTGTACAACTGTTCGACGATACCAGACGATGCGCGTTTCTCGCGTGTCGGTTCATGTTGCCGTTCGTTGTATTATACGTCGTCGTGTTGTTGCAGTGCTTGGACTTGAACGACCGCTCGCCCGAGTGTACCAGCACGTGACGGTCCAGCGAACTCGCCGAGCTGAGCACCTTGTTACAAACGTTGCAGCTGTAGTCGAGCTCCTCGCCGCTGCAGTCCGTGCTACGCGGTGAGTTGTGGCCGCGCAAGTGATTGGTCAACTCATGGGAGCTGGAGAACACCGACGGACAATTCTTTTTTTTTTTTTTTTTTTTTTTTGTAAAAAACAATAGCAATTCAATTTAATTTGTTAATTTGCAGTTTATTGGTGTTGTATTAGATGTAAAAGGATCTATGTAAAAAGTTATTTTTTGCATACTAATATTAATACTAAGACTTACGCTTGATGATGGCGAAGCGGCATCGATTTGTGCTTCGTTTTCTTGCTTCTGATCGGATTCATTCTCAGATTCAGTCACTGAAACATAAATATAAAAAATCATATTAAATATGAAATACTTTGCAAGTTCGATAAAACTGATTACTGGACTATTTTGTTATCAATTGTAAACATTACGAGAAGAAAACTCGAGCTTTTCTTCTTTTTGTTTTTTTATAATTACCGTATTATAAATCGGTTGAAAGAACTGAATTTTACGTTATAACTTCTCGCTAAATTGTTTCTCAAACAGGAACTTCGTTATGAAGACCGGAAAAACCCGCAAGTATGCGTGCAGTAGAGAGATTAAGAGAAGAATGATAAATTTTATAAAGTGGAAAAGATTGAGAAACTAAACAGTTAACGCATTTCAAGAAGAAAATCGCTAATAACAATAAAATGCAATACAAATTACTTCTAAGTGAATTTATTGCGGTCACCATAATTAATTATTGTGATTTTAAGCCAAGTATATGTTTTATTTGATTTTCTTTGAGAAAAATAAATTTATCATATTATACTATCAATTTTTGCGTAAATTAAATTCTCGGAAAATAAAAAAAATGAAATTCCAACTCTAAATCTATCAAATAAAAATAAGCAAAAGATTGACGTTATAGCACACTCCCAAGAGTATATTTAATTATTAAATTGAAAGTAAGAGATTTTACACTAATTATCAAGTCAAAACCACTGAGACACCATGCGATTGAACAAAACAGAGATTATTACCAGAAACAGACAAGTTATTCTCTCGACGCGCGACTTAACAGTCTGCACTGACGCGTGTCAAGCTTTTATTGTGTATTATATCGTGCTTGAGAGAGCATGCGAGAGAACTTTATCCGCGATTCGTTCAACTTTTAAACGCTTACGTCTAACTTAAAAACCACTGTTGTAAATTCCAAGCTTTGATTGTGCGGATTTTTGTGCGTCTCGAAGTTATCTCAGGAATCGATCTCAAGCGGTGATGCGTCATTAGTTCGCGGGACATCCTGTACACATATCACATTTTTACATATCCTGTACATATATAACACACAGCGGTATATGTACGCTGGAATATCATTGTCGTCCATGTGATGGGCGAGTTGGATTTTAAAACCGCGGATAAACAGAAGAGCCGCCGGATCCGCCGGTGTGTTGTTGCGTCTCTAGAAGCCTCACTTAGAGGTAAGGAACTGTGTCACAGCGACAGCACAGGACACAAATCTGACTAAGTATTCCGGAAGCTGATACCCGAACCGCAAATGTTGCCGAGACAATAACATTTATCAACGTCCTCGCTCGACGTTCTAACCGCACTCGACGGCCTATTCTGTTTATCACACTTTTAGAGGATTTATGGCGCGAGCATCCCTTGAGAAATCGGCGATTCAAAAGCTGTCGACCTCACAAGATGTGAAGTGAGATAAAATCGGGCTGTGAGTTGCGAGCTGGTTGAAAGTGAGTTGATATTTTAATTATATAATCTTTGTATATGTGTGTGTTATTAATTGAGAAAATATGTATATGTACTGTGGTTAAATGATCCGGTAATAAAATTTACAAAGTAAGAACATTTGCCGATTTTGAGACTAACAAATTGAAAGATTATAAATATTCCAATGTGAATTTATATTTATTTATTAATTTTCTTTACTTTCATCATTTTCATCATGTTTGCAAGTGCAAAATAAAAGCAGAATTTTAGATAATTGCGTCAATAAAATATTCTTTGATATTAACATAACTTATTTGTCAATAAAAAAAGTGTAATATTTCAATTATTTTTTTTTTTGCAAGCTATAATGCTAGAAGTAGAAGTGCAATCGTTTTCTGATAGTAAGGTAAAAAAATTTAATACATTATAACACACATAGAGAGAAGAGATGTGTGTGTAATCACATAATTGCGGTAAGATAAATCAAGCGAATGCTAAGGATGTCCTGTGCTATAAACCACAATAAATAGAAAAAGCAGATCTCAGAGATAAAAAAACGAATCTTTCGGCAGAATACACATCTGCATATGTACGTAATAATTTTTTTATCTATCCTTCAAAACCTATTAATTTAAATCTATAAAAAATATTACTTAGTTGGCAAATAAAACCTCGGCATTATGTTGTTTAATATCTTTTGAAATTTTCCAAATTATCACAAACGTTAGTGTATTATGTAAACTTTTTTCTCTAGAATAGCAAATCTATAAAATTGAAATTTTTGGAAAGAAATGCAAGTTCTCCAAAATAAAAAGAACATGTTGATTGTTGCTATTAATTGCTATATTTATTGTTCAGTAACTTTTATTTGTGTCATTGAATGTTTTTTTTTAGTACACACGTACGAATGTGTTTTTATGTATTCTCTCGAACAACAATGCGTTTAATCAAAAGCTCGTTTTATTCAAATTAATTGACTATGTACAACATACGAGCGTGTATAAAACTTGTGCAAAAGTTGGACGGATAATACGCGTCAAGTAAGTGTAATAACTAACACGATTAATAGCTGAAGGACGTAACGTAATTTTGCATTCTTTTTCTTTCCGGAAATCTCCGTATCTCCTCGCCGATATTTATGCGCATCTTTTGATAATGCATCTATTAATTATTGTGCGTAATAAAAGAACAATATAATTTCACAGTCGCGCACGGCAGAATTGAAATCAAACCAACACCAAGTGTAAATTATTTGAAGTACAAACACGTTTCTTAAAAAAAAAAAAAAAAAAAAAAAAAAAAAACTAATTTATACCTTTCATGAGAAAAAACACTTTGCGTATTAATTTCCTGATGAATATATATATATCGTATTACAACATGGGTTGCTCGCCTATTATAAACGACTATAGCGGTTGTCGTTTTGTCCCGAGCGAACCTGTTTGACAAGCGCCCATATAGACGTATATACCTGTCGGCAGGTGAACTTTATTCATGCGCGTAAATCATGTGCACGCGCTCGTTTCTGAAGAGCAAGTGTCGAGAAACGAGTCTGATCAACATCGTCTGCGGTTTGACGCGTGCCCGATAGTTAACGCTACGTTGATTAATGATATAACTATATCGTTGCGGCTGTTTGTTTTCTTTTCTTTTTTTAACTATTTCGAACTAAACAAAACTAACCGAATCCCGTTATCGTCAAAAGTGTCACTTTTTTTGTTTTATGCATATTTATATTCTTTTGAAAAACTAACTTTAATTGACAGGCTTGTCAAACATCTCGCGAAGATAAAGATTTCGTGTTATCGAGCACAAAGATAAAAATTAAAAAAAAAAAAAAAAAAAAAAAATTAGATGCACGTAAAAACGCATCAGCACATGCTCACATCAATATGACGAGAAACGCGCGCGACGAAGAAAAATAGAAATCGGTTTTCGTGGTTGATGGAACATCATAACGATTGGTCTTCCGTCTCACCCGCGATCGTTAGAAATGGAAAGCATCATAAAAAGATTTCCAATTGCGACGATCAGAAATCTATGCTGCATTTCACCTGAAGTGATCTATCTGCATCGCAAAAAAGACTAAAAATTGAAAACACTGCAATAGCAAGAGAACAGCGCAGCATGTATAAAAACAAACTCTTTTTCTCTTTAAAATAATTTTTTTCGGCTATTGCACATACACATAAGAAATTGACCGAGTGCATAATTTGATTGTATTTGTAAAAAGAATATTTTATCAAATTTTATAGAAACAATTTCGTAATAATTAGAATTTGAATATAAAAAATATTTTAAAAATAGATATTTTTATTATAAGAATAGATACTTTTATTATTATTACATATTTCGATTATTAAATTCATAGATAAAATATATGTAAAAAGATCGCGAAAGGATAATAAACACAAAGAGAGAAATTAACTCTTGTCGAAGGATCACCGTGAAGAAAGGCGGGCTCGTGCAACGATAAAAGAGCATTTTAGAGGGAACCGAGCGAGAAGGTTGAAATTCTGAAGGCTCCAGAACGCCACGCCTATATCTGCATTGCACCCTCGCGTCGGAGACTTCGCCGGGGAGCGTTGAGGGAAAAAGGGAGCAGTGTCATGTCCGCGCCGAGGGCGTACATGCGCATTTCCGTTTGATGCCTCCGCTCGATTCCTCCTACGAATCGTAGGATGCTGCGCTGAAGCAGCCATGGTGGGGAGTCAGCCGCCAGCGACTCGGCGTCGTGCTGAACCGCCATTGGCCGCCTCTCATCTTCTCGGAGTCTTTTTATCTTCTTCCTTCCCCGCCTGCCGCTCGCCCCACTTCCCTCTCTACCGTGGCCTAACGCGCGTTCCCCTCCACTGGCCTTTCGCCTAGCCGCTTTTATCTTGCTCTTTTCCCCTATCTCCCTTTCCTTCGCCTCGCCCTCTCACTCGTGTACCCTCCGTTTTTTCCCTCGTACCCTAAGAAATTCCTATCTCGTTGTAAGACTTCTCGCTTCTATCTCTCCGCGTCTTTCACGATGCTAATTCCTCCATTCTTCTCTTTTCTCGACATCCTGTGCACGATCATCACGCTAGGCGTTTTTCTGCTCTTCTTTCTTTCTGTCTTTCCGCGAGCTTACCGGTTCTACTTTTTGTAATATTTTTTTTTCTCCTTCATTTGTCTTTTTCTCTTCTTTCATCTCTCACTCTCCGCCTCGCTTTTGACGGCGGCGTTTCTCTCCCTCTTTCTCTCGTCGTTATCCTCCCCTCTTTTTGTCCAGTTCTCCCTCATCATCCCCGCTTCCTCTACGCTCAGATACACCCACGCACCACGCAAGAGGAACAAAGATGGCGGTTGGCTGGTTGAGAATCTCTTTCTGACAATCTTGGGTTTACCGATCCGTAACTCGGCAACCCTCTTGGCATACCTTGGCGCGGATGACTCATGACTTTTCTCTGTCTCTTTCTCTTTCCTTTTTTCTATTTCTCCTTAGTTCTATTATATTCTCTTTAATATCCTATTTAATTTCTCTTTTCAGAATTTCCACCGATTGTGAAACTCTTAAAGGACAAAGGCGCGTTTTCTCAAAAGAGGGACATATTTTATTTTTGCTCTTTGAGATTTATCTAGAAATTCTTTTACAGTTTTTTTCTAACAAC
>QVOB01000925.1:0-28942 GCA_014839585.1 Pseudomyrmex concolor | reverse complement strand
GCTTTTGCAAAAATGTGTTAATTAAAATAATTATATTTTGAATATTTAAAGTTTTTCAATTATTGCGCTTTTATATTCTTTTTCTACATCGTTTATAGTTTTAATTAAAAAAAAAAAAAAACTATTGAATTTGAACTATTAGAAGCAAAGATACATGTAGTTGAAGAGTACAGGGTGACACACACCCAATGCTCTAAAATCACGACTTTCAACATAGTGTTTTCTCTGAGGGTTAAAAACTAAAACTTATGAAAAGAATTAAACTACAACTAAATTGTTTATTTATTTCAGGGACCGGAAGGACAAGGTAGCGATTCTGGCGCTATTTTAGGACCTATCATTCAGCTAATAGCGCCATTGATCGGACCTCTTTTAGGTCCGTTAATCGGACCCCTCAGTCGCACGAGTAGTGGTGTAAGGATCTTAGCTCGCAAAATTGAAAAAACTGTTGTATGATAATTTTATATAAATGTAAAGATTAAATAAGAAGACTATTATTCAAATTTCAGCCCGGAGGTAAAGAGGGATCGGCATCTGCAATTGCAGCAGTCTCTGGTCCTTTGAGCGAGGTATTTACGTAAGCTTTCTTTGCAATCGAGAGAGATAATATTTCGTAATTTGCAACTGTACATTCTTATTTTTCTTTTATGTGTCTGCTGTCACCAATCTAGCCTCAAGGACCGTACGGACAGTCAGTATTGTCGAACCTTGTTGCCAGCATCACTGCTAAGCTAAGTAAAGTACGCATCAAACTGTTTCATATTTTCCATGCAGTTACTTAATCGTATATTATTTTTTTTTTGTTGATACACGTTTTAATAAAACATAAAATTTGATTGGTAAAAAACTAGGAACAATTGGCTCAACAAAATTAAATAAAAATATCATTTTTATTTCAGGAACTTGCTAAATCAGCAGGTGATTCGGACGTAAAAGCTCTAGTTAGTTCACTTGTGCAAGGAGTGCTCGCTGGTGCCAGTGCTGGCTCGAGCGGTCCCAAAGGCTACGGTCCCAACAAGGGCTACGGTAACGGTAACCGGGACACATATTACGCGCCCACGACGTATGGCGGTTACGATTCTTACGGTTCTTACGGCATCTACAAACCTGTAAGAAAAAAAAATATTTCCTCTCCACTTAATCTTGAATTAATTTATAATCGTAGAAACTATTTTGCATTTATATCCAATAATAATGTCAAAAAAATTAGATCCTCACTTGTCCGAAATACTTTCTCAAATTTTTAGTCTACTCCGAATTCGGGCGACATGATTCTCGCGTCCGTCAAAGAGATCCTCGGCGCTGTCTTGAAGCTGTCGGCCACGTCGTCGACTTCTAGCGCAGGTCTGTCCGGCACATCGTCCAGTTCCAGCGCCAATTTGTCGGCCAAATCTTCAGAGAGTTCGAAAGAGGAAGAAAGGCCCACGTACGGTCCACCCACGAATCCGCCTTACCCACCGCCTTTGTCACCGCCGAAACCGTCTTACTCGCCTCCGTCCACGAACTCTCCTTACGCAACATTTTTGCGAAGACAAACCCGGCATCAAAAAAAGAAATCTTAAGGTGTGCACATGTATATTGTGTAGCTTTCTTGCGCGCGTGATTTATTTTATCTTCACGTTGTGAAAGTAGTAATCCCGTGGACACTTCCGCATGAAACCACGCACGTAATTGACGTACTTTTGATATGATGACTGTAAAAATAATAATTCTGTTTCATACATGTCATATGGTTTCGCGAAACTATGTCTCTAATTTTTCTAACCCAGATGAGCTGTTTCGCAATAATTAGCTTGTTACGGAAATCATGTGGGCATTATACTGCATATACTTGGCTTTTATATAACAGTGTAATTATAAGAGATAATCTAAGTGCACAAGGACAAAAATTACGTCATCGGAGACGTTTTCAGCTTCAGTTTTAAACTGTTACTTTCGAATAATTAAAGCGTGAAACACACGAACGAATGAGCCGGGTGACGCTTTAACAACTGCGAGTAGGGTATTGCGAATTGCGTTGCGATTAGAAATCACGAGATACTAGTGCGCATGATATTATATAGTGTGTGTAAATAATAAAGAAACTTATTTATTCGTGTGTGATGATTATCAACTTTTAGAATTGTTGTTACATTTTCTAGTTTTATTTAGTGCAGAGTTTGATGTTCTATTGAAACAATATTAGTTTTAATCTTAACTACAGAGAATATATTTTTGCAAATTATTATTGATTTAGAAAATATCTACTACTGTTTCGTGCAGGAAGAGTTTCCACATCGATCTCATTCAAAGCATATACGATACACAAAACGTAAAACCGTATAAATTGCACTCGAAAAGGCGGTGCGCTTACGTGCGTCAACATCAGTTAAACGCATTATTACGGATACGCGTGTCGTATCCGGGATATATGCGCGAAAGCTTACCCGGAAGCTTATCGGACAAAAGTGGAGCACTTCGCAACCTGGAGATGGTCGATTTTCTCGCGTATAGCACGTACCGACAAAATATCGAGCAAAAAACGGCACTTGATCGATAATTGAGGAATGCGGAGAGAGAGATGATATTTAATCAAGGAAATTACATAAGCAAGCTTTACAACCGAGCTGATAAGCTTCGAATGTGTTTCCGGAAAGACAGTGCGTCCCGGATTTAAATGACGCTTGTTACATGGTCGAACTGTCCAAGACTCTAACTAAAAGCGACGCCATTAACAGCTCGTTTTGTTTCACTAGGAAGCAATATTCATGCGTCGCTTTTCTTCTCTCTTCCTTCTCTCTTCCTATTGCCGATATCGCATAAACCGGGACATATATCATATCCGCGATCCTTTCGAGCGATTTACCGCATCGACGCGATCAGTTGACGTTTGAGAATCAACGTACATTGAAAATGCATGTACTCGCTCTTTGTAATGAGACTTGTGTCGCAACCGGTAATTTGCATCATAAGCCAAAATACTTTCAACGAGACGTTTTACGACATTCATCGTGTCGGTTTTTGTAGTAAAGAAAAAAATGACCTTTTCTTTTTTTACTTTCTTGATTCTATCTCTGTCATTTGTGACGTATTAGCCGACGGGGGGCAAAAGTCTCTCGACGCGGCCCATAAATCCACTGTAGATTTACGCAATTCGCATAAACCAGCATTTCATGCTCCCGTTTCTCCGCGTTTCTCCTTCGTAGACGCACTTTTGCATTTTTTTTACAGTTTACATGAGGTCGCACGGGGGAAATGACGCTTGACATCGCACATTGACTTATTTTAGCGACCTTTGAAATCGAACTAATAGATCGCGAACAAACGATCAGGTTGCAGATCCGCGCGTATAAACGACGTTGCGTAAAACGTCGATTTAATTGTCTCCAGCAACAAATCGACACTTGACTTTTTTTTTAGCGAACGACCGGTGAAAGTCTTTGAACATTACACACTCATCTCGCGCTCTCATCATCCCGCAACAGATCCTGTTTCTTTTCTTTGTTCTTGTTTGCCTTGAACCGAGTTCTCTCGAACAGGATCCCTAAACCCGATACGCTTTCAGTGTCCGACTCTCGCATTTCTTTATAAGAAGCTGTTTCGCACTTGCATCACACGATATAACTGTATTAATCGGTGTGTCTCTGTTCGATATTTGCGCAGCGGTTTTACTTTTGATACCGGTCGGGATATTTAAATAATAAATTGCGAAGTCTCTCAACGCCATTAGGCTTCCGGAAGTGAAAATCCTGAATTAGTTGCGCTTCCTGAACGTTATGCATGTCGTGACATATTATTCTCGGAAATCATTTAAGATTTGTAAATAGACATTAAAACAAAACAATCGCCCAATTAATGTCAAATATTTTTCTCTCCAATAATTCTTCTTTACATGTTCGTGTACGTATCCGTCGTTTATTATCAATAAAAAAGCGAGCGTGTTTCAAAATTCGCAATTGTATAAGAGAACGAATGAAAGAAGGCACAATATGTTATATGATCAAAATGGTAGATTGAGGTCTTTCTCAGCGCAATTAAGTGATCGCAATTAACGAGCGAGGGAAAAAAAGTTGAGATTTCAACGAGAAATTCTCGCAACACATCGCTTTTCATTTCGTTTCATTAAAATGACGAAGACTTCGCGACACATTCATCCTCCCTGGTTTGTTTCCAAGTGAAAGCACGTTTTACCTGTTTGACCTATAGATCTTTTGCTGATTATTACGGAAGATCATTTTCTTCCGGTAATACCAAGGCGACGCGCGCATGCTATCATTTCTGATATTACTCGTGTTGATATTACCATAGTTACGCTTGATACAGTAAGACCGGCGGATCGTAAAAAAGTTACTTTTAACAAACAGCTGTTAAAAAAAAAAAAAAAAAAACAACCTATTGTTTTATCAATTGAGCGTGACGTGTGATAAAAACGGAAATAATTAAAAAGGATGTTAACTGTTAATTAAAAAAATACTTTCTGAAGAGCAAAATACAAAACAAATTAGTCAAAGTAATAAATTTGTTTAAATTAATTTGTTAAGAAGGAAAAAACGAGAAATATGAAGAGAGAGATGAGGAATCAAATGTTTTGTAATATTTGATTAGTTCACATCTAATTCACGTAGTGAAAATCTGAAATCTATATAACAACCAGCCTAAGATCACTACGAAGAACTATGAAGGCCACAGTCACTTTCTATCGTCAAAGAAAGTGAAACTTTTCGTAGACTCGGGGTCATTGGTTGACCCTCGTACTTTGCCTTTACGATCGGCAGACACTTCTAGCAATAACATATGCACAAACGATCTCTGTTATTCACATTATGCAATATCTAATCGTGTTTATTTCACTATTCGATTTAGCTGAAACAGACGAAGAACAACACTGTTAGAATATCTCTTGCGTATTCTGATTTAAATATATGAATTCTGATTATCATTTTTATCGGCGATTAGGCACGTATTTCGAACTTAGATTTCAAAAAAAAAGAAAAAATATCTTATAAAGAAATATCTTATGCAATTCTTATTTAATTCTCTTTTGCAAGTGCAAATAATTAAATATTACATAAATGGCATGTTTTTTAAATTTTCTGCGTCATGTTTTTTTTTTGCGTTAATGTATCAAACTTACATCACACTGTCGTTTTCAACGTGTAAAATTAAAACAAGGCTTTCATCATCGTCACATTGGAGGTCGTTGACACGGTTAACGGCAAAGCTTGATCCTTGATGCCGTTACTTATCTATCAATTATGAAAAAAAAATCCATTGTTGCTTTTGAGCGCTAGAAAGCGGACGGTAAGTATAATTTATAGAACACGCAAAATTAATTTATTGGTCTGAAAAAATTCGAGCGCACAATTAAAGAATATCGAGAATAATATATCGTATATGCGTGATGCTAATAAGTATATTACGAAAACAATGAAAGTCGCAATAATTATTAAGCAACAACATCCTTAATTATTCTGAACAGCTTCTTTATAATATGAGTTTTTACAATAGAATATGTAAAACCATATGAATGATGTTGAGATTTTTACTTGTGCGATTTTATTGTGTTCTGATGTAAACTCATTTGTAGTGTGTCAATTTTCTGAAACGACGTAAAAGTAGATCATTGCTATAAAGAGGGTGACCTTCGTCCTGATATCATGCAGATTCAAAGATCGTCCGATGCGATGCGAGTTGCCCAAGAGTTTCCTGCGAGTGGATCACCGTGTTCTAGAATCCAAGAATATCAAGGTTGTGCAAAAGAAGAAAAAAACTATCATCTATGCGCATATTTATTAGAAGAAAAAAACTTATCTTAAACTTACAACATATCAGTTTATATTATCCGATTAAAGATTCTGTATCTTATTTCTCTTAAAATCTTCGGTTATTTATATATACCTGGACCATACAGAACAGAATTTTGTTTACAATCGCCGACATCTTCAAAGCCGATAATGTCGCAAAAAACTTCTGTTTATGTTCGTCTAGAAATGATTTATCGAGTTATAGACGGCCGGAGCTTGTGAAACGCGAATTGGAACGGACGTATTGAATAGATGCATCTCATTGCGCCGGACATTCCGGGCCAAGATGCAGAAACGCGCGCGTATAAGTAATTATACGCAATTTCGCCATATACATAAAATTGACTCTGCAGTGTTAGCTGTCACGGCTGGGAAACGATGCTCTTTGACAATAATTACGATAGAACCTTACGGTGCGATCCGCCTTGCATCATGATCGCCGACTTTACATTGTTGCATGGAGCGGTGTAAACTATAAATTATATTTGTGACACAGCGATTGTATAAATTACAAAAAAAAACATACTTTTTCTGACAGTTTACGAAATATCTTGGTAAAAAAAGATGTCTACACAAAAAAATGGGTTCTACTTTACAAATTGTTAATGTCGGCGGCCTAGCAACATATGATTATCCAATACTGATTCAACTTTTTGTATAAACTTTATTACGTACAAATATACATAATTATTACATCTTGAAATAATTTTGAAACCCAACATTCTGTTTTTTTCAGGTAGGAACGTGCAATAATCGAACGAATCTCAACATTAATAATTAGATCAACACATCCTATAACATGTAATGGAAGCGCGCTAGTTTTGCGATAAATATACACACGGAAGCCGCCAAACATTTGTCAGCATCAGTGTACTTTACGAAACAGTAGATGATAGATCTGTGCAGATTGCGCAAGTAAGAAGTATCTACAACGGGTGCGCGATGATCTAAATCCGATCGAACCTGTCATTATCCGGCACATTATTGCACACTTCGGTTATTATCTCTTTGCTTTGGTTATAAGTACGTGTTGTTTTCTTGCACGGTGCGTAAAATATCCGATATTTAATTCCTGCCACTCTCACCTTGTCTAATGCGCGCGCGTTTAAATGCAATCTGTACAAAATGAATTTCCGGAGTAAGATATGGAAATCCCGTCGCACATTTTCTATTACCTAATAAAAGTAGAATCTGACGTACTATACGTTACGCACGTCAATAATTCGTTTTCAACGACCAAAAGTAACTTGTGCATCCCACTTTTACTTAATAAGAAGATAAAAGCTAAAGGAAGGAACAACATAGATCGAGTGCATCATCGGAAAATCTGCGTGATCGTGCAAATTACGTGCGCGAGACATGCTACGTCCATTATAATAAATTTCTCAGTACACACGCGCGATACAACCGGTACAGACAGTCGGAGAAAGTAAAGGACGATATTTATCCGGGTTACACGGCCGACAACCGAACAACGCGGTCTGCAATCGTTCACGACATCGTGCACGCACGGATCTAAACACGTGCCGCATTATTACGTAAAACCGGTTGAGAAAAAAAACTGGACTTATTGTAGCGTTAAATGAAATAATGTCTTTGATATCCTGATATTTATCGTTAGAGTTACATTTTCACAAAAAATCTTGTAAGATAATAAGACAGAACACTTCGCGCGCGCGTTGATCGTATAAAACAAATATAACAATATAACATATATTAAACCAGTAATAAATTTTTTTTATTCTTTATTAACAATACGTACCGTCTTTACATGTACAGGATATCTTAAAATTAATAATTAAATTGGTATTTCTAAATTTAATTATCAACTCATATTTTACGTGAGTACCTACATTACCTATACATAAGTACATATTACATTATGTATAAGCGTGAAGACACAATTTCCTGAATAAAAAGTTGTTGATTAGTTATGTCATCTTGCATTAGCACTTTAAAAAACAAAATATAACGCGCGATCTTTTTAAAACATCACGTAATGGTTTCTCTTTCGTTTCTTTCGAGATCGCGAAGATATCTACTTCGCGTAATCCTTTTACTCTCGTTCGACATTCCACGAAAAGTAAAAGTGTAAAAGTGACGTTCCTCTTGTGAGAAATTTTTCAAGAACCACACGTAATCGTTCGGATATTCGAAAATTTGTTCTCATGGAAAGATCCAGCATCCCGGATAATTGTCGTGCATAGATCGTTACGTCGACAATTCCGGTCTACGTGCCTGTTGATCCGCCGCCACGCCGGTCCCGTGTCGCCGCGCACGTCACGCGACGCTGAAATTGCGGGCATAAATTTCTTCGCTGACAGTCGTTCACGTCGCCACGTGTTGCTTCGCGCGGTCAATTTCCCCGTTACAACTTTCTTCGCGAACGGCGAACGTTGGCGTTCCTCCGCTTCTATTCCTACACATCGCCGCGGCGCGTATCAAACGTTTCGATCTCTATCTATCGACAGCGCGGCGACGGCTCGCGAACAACGGCCTTTCGCATTTAGTTCCTCCCACGCGACACGTGTGCACGATTGTTCGCGCGACGTCGTCGTCGATCGATGATCGCGAGATGTTCGCGGCAAAGATCGCGGTTACGCGAAAATAATCGATCGCTCGAGACGCGAGTGACATCCTTGAGTTGGTGCGCGTCGCTGGCTAGTATGGACCGTTGCGACAGTTCGACCTAGTGTGCCTTGTGGTTTTTGAGGTCGGCGAGATCAAAGATCGAAACAGCTGAAAGAAGGTAAATGAATTGCGAGAAGTAAAAGACGAATAAAAGAGTATTTATTGAAAAAAAAAAAAAAAGCTAGCTTCGAGCTATATCTAACCGCATGTGTACTAAAATCGCTGAATTATTAATCAAGAATTGTTAATCAAGAGAATCTTGCTATCCAGAAAGAGCATCGGATAAGTCAATATTTAACGTACATGTGACTTTTGCCTTCTCGAGTCACCGGTATATTCGCAATAAATTTACCGAATACTATTATGTGTTTTTTTTTGTAGAAAGTTCAAGGTATTACACCATGAGATCAATCATCTCGATACATGTGTGCAACATAAACAAAATATACAGTTGCAACATATATTTATAACATTGCTTCTTGCATACACTCGTGCCCATGTACAATGGCGTGAAGGATTTTTTTTTTTCATTTATACGCGATATCATTAAAACGTTTCTTGCAATATTTAATATGCATTTGTCGTAATTGTACCTTAGATTCCATCTTGGGATCAAAAAGAAAAAAATACGCAAGTTGCGTATAAGGAGGAAATCGTTATTATATTTTTCTTCCACCTCTCGACGATATTATATCGCGCTTTTTTTGTAATTCTCTTTGTAGAATTCGATCGTAACGTGTTATACAGGAATAAAATTCAAGATATGTAAGGAGAGCAGAGATTACATAATAACATTTTTACTTTTACAACAGCGATTGCACTTCCACAAAAATAATTGCGATCGATATACTTACGCGTACAATTTCGGATCGCCTCTCGAAAAATGAGTCAGAGACCGCGTCTTACGTAAGCCTGGGATTTTGAGCCGAGAGTGTGAAATGAATTTTACTCCTCTTTCTGCTTTTCTCTTACGGAGGAGGATTACCGAAGTGCGTTACTCTCTCTTTCAATTGGAAAGCCACTCGCGGTTTTTTCGCGGTTGGAATGCCGTGTGCGTCTGCGCGCATGATCGCTGCGCGGCGCCACTTCACGAGCGGATTATAGTCTGACTACACAAGACACCTTTACTACTTAAAGCCCTATTTAGAAAGAACGGTTGACTTTAATCAAGCATTCGGATGTTCGAAGAAACGTTTGATTGTTTATACAAGACTTGATCCCCCAACACTGTTTTCTTAACTTTTATGAATTGCATTTTTGAGCTATTTATTCAGTAAACTATAATTTATCTCACGTTAGGATCAATTCGTCAATAAAAATGTAAAATACTTACATACGTTATTAAAGTTTTTATTCTATAGCGATTTCTGTCATGCAAATTATTATTGCGATATTGTGTTCAAGTGGTGAAATTGCATTATCGTAGCCTAATTGGAATCATTTCATTGCCATGTTACGCATATAAATGGACGGATCTCAAATGTAAAGGAATGGAATTCGTTGAGCAATTGTCCTACAAAAATCAAACTCTCGATGAACAGAACTTGTGCGCGAAATAGTTTGCTCAATAAACATAGCGGCAATACATTCCAAAGATGCGTAAATGCCTGTTTGTCGTGATGATTGTCTTTGACGTTTCTTTCGACAAGCACGCGTTGCATAGAGTTTCGCTATCTTGGAATTTTAACGTTATTAAATCGACACATCAAAAGTTTGATTCGAGATTGTTGCAATTCTATTTAGATATGAAATTTAAACGATAATAAAATCAGATCAATGAGCACATGATAATTATAAATTAAATTGAATTTTGTTTTTGCGTGTAATGATGATCAGTGATCGCAAGAGTTAATTTATCATCGAAATTAATAGAGGATTTCTTCAAGCAGTCACCTCTAGTTTTTCAACTTCCGTTGACAGTTGCGTATTATTACAGTTGACAGGTGTATATTATTACGCGACGTAAATATATTTTAACGAGACATTTCTTGGACATTTCTTTTCAAGTGGAGTCTTTATTCGTAATTTTGACACGGTTCGTGCGTACCTAAAACGTTTTGCGTAATATCTGAGATAACTTACAAATGGTCAATGTGAAATAACATAAAAATTTGTTATGCCAAGTCAGTGTGACGATTCTTCGCAATTGTTTAGAATAATACGAACAAGTATAAAGTCGAATCGAGAAAGCGAGAGAATGCGTCTGAACGCAAGTGTTTGCGCTTCGAAATCACGCAATAAATATTATTAGTGCACACTCAATTGCGCACGCATGCGAACTCGTAGAGATATTGATGGATTGCAGGCTGGTTAATTTTCTAAACTTAAATAATCAGTTACAATTATACTAGACCACAGCGTTGTCGAATTACGTATACGTTATTGATATTCCTATTGTATATTTATTCACATGACGAAAAAGAAAACATAAATACGACGCAACGAACAATATAGAAAGTAAATTCCCACGCTTAACGCCACGCTTTATAATCATTTTTTTTTATTGCTTCGGAAAAAGATGATATAATCAGAGGAAAAAAAATGATTACAATTAAACAAACGTGTATAGGTAATAATAATTCTTCTCGTTTCCCACGCCTCATTGTTACTTCCACACAGAGCGTGACTAGTGGGATCAACTATTAAGAATAGAAGGACATCGAAAGAAAAAGTACTTTTGAGCTTCGTTCAGTCTTTAAACATTTTAAGAAACGATAAAAAAAATATTATTTTCTCCTTTAGATTAGCTTCTGTGTCAGATTAGCGATAACTTCCGAACTCGACTGCGTGCCGCAATAGTTTAACGTGTTAAAGCGCGTGTTAAAGTAAAGATATGAGAGAAGTGAAGGAGAAGGGTAGTCTCGCGCTGGAGAGAGCTATAGATGATACCGGCCGGCTGAGCGGGTTTCGCGAACGGAGTGAATTGGAGGACGCCCCACCTGCGGGAGGCGAGGTTCGCGCGGTTTGCTCGATTCTTGATTCTCGAAGGGGCACACATGCTCGCCTTCGGCTCCCCTTCAACTTCGTAAGACATCGGGACCTCCTTCACCGTGGTCCTCAAACGAGCCTCGCACTCCGCCAGGTGCACAACTCTTCACGTACTCGCTTGCTCGTTCCCACACGCACTCGCCGCGCCGGCGCTAGCGTAAGTCCACGCAAATTCTTCCTTATGCGTTTGTGTTCGCCACGTGACTTTGCTGAACTTGTTTGTTTGTTTGTTTGTTTGGATTTTAATTTTTGCACGAACAAAAATTTTTGTATCAAAAATTATAATCTGTTATTTTGACACTTGTCGCGAACTAAATATACATGTGTTAAGTTCTTTTTTTTTTTATATTTTTCATTTATTGTGCTTTTTCTTTGTTATTATTTTGTGATTTGTTTTATTGTTTTTTATTTATCCAATTATTTGCTTTTTATTTACAATGTAGTTTATGACAAATAGTTTGACGTTTAGAAATTGACGATCAGCTGATTGACAGCTGTTTTTTTATTGACACTTTTAAAGATAAAGTTTAGTTCCATGTTTTATAATTAGCGCGTGTGAAAAAATTGTTCGCATTTGTTTCTCCCGAGTGTGCACTAATCGATTATTATATTGTTTATTAGAAGTCGAATTATTTTAATTAAAATTAATTCAGGTTTACTATATCCATACTTACATAAGCATCCTTTCACTCAGCATTTAAGATTGACTTTCAATTTTATTACTATCGGGAATCCTGCCGTCTTGTGAAGAGACATCTGTTTATTTATGCAGATTGAATCGATATATTAAATCGATCAGAAGAAAGCACAATGCGGATATTCTGTGCGCTCTGCGGACTGTTCTTGGCCATTGCCATTGTCAATTGCAGTCCTGTAGTGAAGCGAGAAACGGAGGAAGAGCCCAATCCGTTGAACGAAGTAAGTGTTTTCCTCTCTTATCATTTTCTTCTAAAACACACATCAAGGCACTTGCACGTGTCACCATTTGTCTTCGCACAAATGTGAATAGTAAATTATGCTTCTATTCTTTAATTTTTAATCGCGCGTGTAGGAAGTTGGAAGAGACGTTAGATAATTACCTGGAATTATTATCTTAGAAAGTAAGAGAATGAAATCGAAGAAGAGAGTCGCAATTGTGCACATTTCGTTCTTTAATGAAGTAATTTGAATTCCGAAAGACATTCGCGCATAAGCTGTTGGCGGTCTCTCACGATACTAGAATAGAATTTTACCATTGCATTTGACGTGTCATTCGTCGCGAGATTTTCGAAAGAAAATTGAGACGCGGAATATTAAACACGATTGAGCTTTTGCAATAGCACAAACTGCATCGTTACAAAATCCCCAAGTGACAAGAATTCGGCAAACTGCGTTACACAAAGTTGCGTGTGTCCTTCTTTTCCTTTCTAAGCGCGACACACTGAATAAATGCGCCATTGCCTTCACTCGACCTAGAAAGAATAGTTCGAAAGATATTGCCAAACGACAAAATGACAAATGAAATGTAAATTTCAGGTGTGAGTAAAAGTAAAACATCGCGATAATTCTCGCAATAATTCCGCGTTAAAATGGCAAAGATAATTCGATCAATAATACACATAGTGTAAGTACCTATCTTACTAAGTTACAAAAGAGATCTCGTAGATTATATAAATATTTACCCCGCAGATTAATTCAGAAGTGAAAGTCTCTCTTGTATATTCATCATTTTTTCGCGTCGCGACATCTCTTCCTTGTTGTAAGCGCCGGGCAGTCAATTTTGATATTATACATTTGTAATCGGAAATACTTATCTTTGAGAGGAAATGTGCTCGTCGTCGTCGTCGCGCAAAAACGAGTTGTGTCGGAAGCGAGAAACATGCGTCGCGCTCCAATCGTACGTGTGTAATGTACTTTAGCTAAAAGCACTGTAAACTGAAGGAAAAAAAAGAAAGAAGACGACCGAATATGTACGAAAGAGATATACGAAAAAGCGAGAAGCACGATCTTTAGAGAACAAGTCATGAGTGAAAGTGGTCAGCGTCGCCTTTACGAACTCAAACACGTAGAGACAAACGCGACGAAATCTTTGCGACAGTCACATGGCGTACGCCGCCGGTGACGATAAAATATCGATGTCACCGCATTAGCGATAACGCATTAACGTATCGCGCGCGATTTCGCTAGACAATCGTGGCACGCGCCAACCTCCTCGCACGTCTCAAACGAAAGCGGAGTTGCATAATAGTTATAATTGCATGTGGGAAATATAATAGCGTTAAATTATGTAAACATCGTGAAAATCGCAATTGCAACGATTTCTTTTCGATTAAACAATGTTTTGAAATTGTTTTCGAAGGTTAAAGTTGTACATCTTGATGACCTTATGCTACATTCGTCATTATGATTATAAATTCTAAATAGAAGTTGCGAAAAAATTACAAATTCTTAATTGCAGAAAATTCTTTTGTTTTCTCTCAGAATAATCGCCTGAGAATATTAAGCTTGTCCTTATTTCATTTTATAGCACTTTTTTATTTGATTAAATAAAAAAATATAATTATGATTTGTTATAATTAGGTCTACGTAGTCGAACTTGATGGCAACGAGGCTGATGGCGAAAAGGGAGGTACCAGGGATAAGAGAAAGATAGGTATCACACTTGGAGTGACGAATGGCATTCTCGGCTTCGTTTTTGGCGTAAGAATAATTAATAAATCTTTAGAAAAATCTCTTGTTGTTAAAAAAAAAAGTTTTCTCTAATTTACTAGATATAATTATTTTGTTTAGAAATTGGATTCCTTCCTCGACTCAAAAACTAAAGCGCTCGCAGTTCTCGACGAGTCCAACCGGGCGAAAAATGCCGCTTTCGGTATCGATCCCAAATCTTCAGCCACGACGCAGTTCCTCACCAATTTAGTGTCTCAAAAAGTTCAGGCTGCGACAGGTAGCATCGGTCCGCTTCTGAACAGCGCAACGACTCTCATTTCAGGAGCCTCGGCTGGCTTGTCAAACGCGCTTGTCTCGAAGATCGCGCCATTAAGCTCCTTAGCCGGTGGTCTCATCGGTGGTTCTGGCAGTGGTTCTGCTGGTACAGGTGTGTAAAATTACGCGAAGTCTCCGAGACTGTATGGTTCTTTCTGTATACAATTTTCAATTGCGATATTGCATTACTTTGTACTTCAGATTGAATTGTTTCTCGTGCAAAAATTGTTTTCTTCTATAGGAAGTAGCGTGGGTGATACTGTCCAGGCGGTCAGTACGGATTCGAACATTTTGAGCTCTATCTTAGGCCAAACACTCAGTTCCTTCTCGTCTCTCAGTCAGAGTAGCGGCAACACTAATTCCGGAAGCAACGCTTTGACCGGAAGCAGTGGTGGAGCGAGCGTTGGCGCGAGCACCGGCGGTGGAGCGAGTGCTGGCGCCAACCTCGGAGCTTTTGCTAACTTCTCAGGGGTAGGATTTCAATAAGTTCTTTTTATCTTTGTAAACTGCTGTGACTTGTTTTTGTAAACTTGAAGTCCCATTTGTGTGTGTCGTCTATTATCTATCTGACACATAATGTATAAGCTGTCTCTGCTGAAACTCTGATATATTTTGTGTAAAAAGTGGTTTTCTATTTTTTTACGAAAAAAAAGTGACGATCTTTAACAAATTGTGAAACAACTTTTGTTTAACATACCTAGATAAAGATGAGGACATAGCATGACGTAGACCTAGCGGGAAAAAGGCTATTGCTATTTTTGTGAATATTAATTAATGTAGGAATTAATTATAGTCAACTGCATGATGAAATGCATGATGAAATGCATGAGAAAGATCTCTTTAATGTTACAAAACTAGTTTTTATCAAATCTTTTTGCGTGGATAAGATCATTTAGCAGCGTCTGCATAAAACTCTGGCTTTCTTCTAATTTAATTTATTAATTTTCCTCACAATATAAAATTTCACGTTTAACACAGCTACTTCCAAATAGAATCAAAACTTTAATGTCTTCTCGCAATAGTTACAGAACACATGTACGTTTTATCGTGTCTGTTCGGTTGCCTTTCTCTGTGCTTCGAAACTAGCTCAACATATAATCGAATGCTGCGAAAAGTCCGGTTGCGCCACACACGTTTCTCATTAAATCTCTGACTAAACCGACTAACTGTCATTGAATTATAACATCCTTACCATCCTCGAAAGACACCTTTACAAGACGAGATCTTTCGATATTCAGTATAATCGCAAATAGAGATATCCATCATTAAAGTAAAAACATTGTAAATAAACATCAAATATTGTACATAAACAGTATGATTATGCGCCACCGCAAGCAGCGTATTAATGGCAGCTTAAAAGGCGGGCGGGATATAAACGGGCCAATGGAACATGGACATTGGACTGAGGACTTTAACGTCTAGGACCAGCGAGCAAGAACGCTTGGGAGAAGATACAATCTAGGAAACAACGCGATAAATTACAAGTAGTAAAACAAAAACCAAAATATTAAACGCATCACGGAGAATTGAGACGGACGGTACAGAGACTTTTACACAAGCAGAAGAGTTTCATGTAATATGGGATGTGGATTTTTGTTTTTCTAGTTGCTGGGCCGATAAATGCCAGGAGATCTTCCCTCTCTCTCTTAATAGAAGTCCTCCGATAAAAAAAAAAGTGTATGTTTAGAAAAAGCCCAAGCAAAACGAAAACAAAAAAAATAAAGCGGAGAGAAAATAACGAAATTCCGCAGGAAATATTCTCCCGAAGAATCAACGTTCCCGATTAAATTGGACTGCGCTGTGTGTCTAACATAAATTACAGAAGAGTAGCGTAAATCAATTTGCCATTGTGAAAGCTGTAAATAACTTTAATAGTAGTCTCTCCTCAGGCGAGACAAACTCGAGAACTACTGCTGTGTGTAAATGACATGTAAATAGCGCATCCAAATGCTCTATTAACATATATAAAAATGATTGATGTTTAAAATGTTGGTGATATATATATATATATATATTGCTGGATATCAAATAAATCTACAATTATATTTTTGTCTACTATAAGTGGCAATCTTATTGTAGAACAGTATCATGAAACCTAAACGCATCCTTTCCCGCATCCTTTTATCTAAAAATTTTTTTGTACCTACAATCTCTTTCGAATTTAACGATTGCAATTTATTTATTAAAGATATAATTTAAAAGTAGTCTTTTATAATTTTGTTAAATATATTTTTTGTTTATATAAATATAATTTTTTTTTGTAAGTATAAAAATGTCGCGTGTTCAACTTGCTTACTTGTAAAGAAACGTCTAATTTATGCAAAATATAAAATACCAATTCTTTGAAAAATCCTTTTTGTTCTTTTGTAGTAATTAATTCAAAAAACTCTTGAAATAGAAGCATTATGAAAATGAAGGTGTGTGTAATATCTGTATAACTCACTTATATCCTTAATTCTTATCTATAATTTGTAAGAATTACAACTATAAATATAAATGTAAATATTTACATACAAACTTTCACATTTTACGTAATTTTCATAATTTTTTTATTTTACTGTTTCAATGTGTGACGAAAGACATAATTGATTAACAAAGAGAGAGATAGATAGATAGATAGATAGATAGATAGATAGATAGAGAATCGAATAAACCTGTTCTTTATTTGTGTGCAGGTAGGAACTAGACCTCCTCCTACTACCACCACAGAAGACGACACTGTCATATTCGATAGAACAAAGGTTTCGTTAGATGTACCATCAAGAGCATTCGCCACAGGTTTTACCGTGATAACCAATCTTAGCAAAATTCTCAACAATGTGATTCTGGTAAGTGTGTATAGTTGAAGTATCTACTTTTATTAGAGCGCGATCTGTAAAAAAAAGTCTAACTGCTTCCGTTGACGTGCGAGTTCGAGTTCTTTCGACGATCATTCTCCGCACACACAATCGCACCCAATCGATTAACATAATCTAGTTACCCTTCACTCTGGTCGCTCGATAAATATTCCTTTCATATAGTATATAGTACAAAAAACAACAACGCGAGTCTGATTTATCCACTCTCTCGATAGAAATTATTAATTTTTATATTTCACATATGTACAAATTGATTCGTTGATTTTTCTTGTCTTTAACAATTGATCTGTTTATATTTTTTAGAACTCAGCTCGTCGAACACAAACGTTACTGGAGATCTTTAAGCCGTTCTTCCGCGGTGTGTTCGCGATAAAAGGTCTACCACCAGATAATCAGAAATAAACGTTATTTCTGAATTCGGAGAGAAGTTGTTACTTAGTTGCTCAAACGATCGTGTTTTATTAAGAAACACATCGCAAGTTCCGATCACACACGGTGATTCTTTAACAGATAGAATAGCTGACAAGAGCTTGTGAAAAAAGCTGCTTCATCATGTGTCGAGAATTTTTCGCTTTTATTATCATGCAATTGTTACGCCATATTTTTTACGTCTCATCTTTTATCTAATATTTTTGTGTAAATCCTACTTGCTTTCCCAATAGTTTCTCGCATGACTCGAAAACTGGCGTTGTAAGTGACAGACGCGCTTTCAATTACTCAAAGCGTATATAGAGAGTAAGTATTTTTGTACATGCTGTATATATGTATAGAAATTAAAGATACGGTGAAGTGATTTTAGAAATAATTTATAGATAGATTCCTTTTTGTTACAAATAACGTACTTAGTGATTATTCTAAATACAATAAACCAAAAGCACACGCGTAATACATAGATGTGATAAGAAAAAAGAGCAAAAACAATCAAACTAATTTATATCTCCTATAAATCTAGTTTCTATTTTTGATTGTAGCCATAAAGAATCTTTAGAAATTTCTCCGACGTGTGCATTGTTTTGTAATAAACTCTCCTGTAATCTATCAACTCTCACAAATGAAATATCGTCGTTGCAACATACAAGCTGGTGCTAAACCATGTAGCGCGACAGATGTACGTACGTCTTAAATGATAACTTTTTATAGAAACTAGTTTATTATGCAACAGCCAGATGACATAAAAAAATTCTGCAAATCTATTCCGCATTATTAATAAGTGCATGTTGTTATTCAATAATATATATTATAGAACTGTGCACATTATTATACAAGATCAAGCGGTCAGGGTGTTTGTAATTAGTAATATCGAGAACTCTATGGCCATGTAACATTTTCACTTCTTATGCGACAAGAATGCATTATTTAAAAAAAAAAAAAAAAAAAAAAAAGAAAATTAATATTGTCTCAAAAATGTACATGTATTTCTTGAAAATTAATTACAATGTGTATACGTGTTTATATGACCCCAATTATTTGTAAAGATTTACACTTCTTCCGAATTAATAACATCTTACTGTACTGGAAAAAAAAACACCTTTCCTCATACGTGTTAAAGTTCATAGAAGCGATTGAGAAAAGATATTTTACATAACTCTCTCAGGTTCAGCAACCTCTTGCGCGATTTTTCTTTTGACGTACAAGCCAACGGTGGACATGGGATCATAATACAAAAATAAACTACCGTGTGCAAAGTTCGAGGAAAAATTGCGACAGACGTCACACATGTGGTGGGAAGAATGTAAGTGAAAAAACTAGCGTCTGATAAACAAAAGACACAAAAAACAGGTTTTTATATAATTTAGAATTTTAAATTTATACAAGCTCTTTTATAATTTTTGTGTTAATAATAATATAATAATAATAATAATTCTGTTTATTGATTTGATAAATGCTATTAATCGGCATAGTTTTAGAAAAGTATAGTCACATCTGAAAGTATAATCACATCTTAAGAACGCGCACACAAAGTTCAAATAATTGTAAATTGGATTTTTGAATAAAATAATTTTTTGGCACCATTTGCAACTGTTGTCTAATTACTATTACTTAATGAGATCTCGGTGATTGCCTAATTGTTGTAAATGCAGTGTCGAAAGTGCGTATCGTGTTTCCATCGGAAATTTACTTTCGCGTTTTGTTTAATGGCGAAGCCATACGCCTCAAACGCGAGCGTAGGAATTTTGTAGATTTGTTCCGTTTACACCATCGAGACTATACGTAAGATGTGTCGCAAAACCGACCGATGACCTTCGAGGTATCGGGAGGTAGAAAGAACTCATCTCGTAGTGTCAGTTTAGCTATTCAGCAAGATGCATTTGTTTTTACGATCTTACTTGACGCGTTCGTCGGTGTGAAATTCACGAGAACGTGCGACACGGATCCCGGTGTGAAAAATAATATTAATTCGGAAAAAGTGACACTTGATCGTCAAAATCCATTCTTATTTGTGTGAGATAAAAAGGTAAGATATACAACTTGTTTACTGTTACAGTTTACACACATTAGTTTTATCGATTTTGCTTGCTTTATCTACGTGAACTTAATTGTCATTAATATTTTACGTTCAAATCACACACAACATTTTCATTTGAAATTAATTTTTTGTAAAAAACATTTCATAATTCAATCTTGAATAAAACTATGCGCATAACATGAAAATTGAATCTGTAGTAAATTATGAATTTATATATTTATATATTTCTAAATTAAAACTTAATAAATAAATTCTAACACTACTTAATATCTAACGATATCATGCATATCATACATAGTTTTATTCAAAACTAAATTACGATTTTATCTATTTTTTCCACTTTTATGAGGAATTAATTTCAAGTAGAAATGATGCTTTAGTCGTAAAATATTTAATGACTGAAACATTATAGAACGCGGTATAGTTGACCAAATTAGCAGTCTAGTTTGACGACTCACGTGATAAAAGCATATTGCATGTTGCACATACATTGCATGTTGTACTTTTTTTTTATATGATCTGTATATATTTCTCTATATACACTCTGAATATACAAGAAACACAAGATCGCGATCAGTTAACGATTGACATCGAAGTTGTGTCTTTGCAAAAACTTGCGTTTCCGCAAAAACAACATAAATTTGTATTTAAAAATATTCCAACATCTGCACAATCAAGTCGCTGCAAACAGATTTAATAAAAGTGATAAAAGTGCGTTCAACAAAACAGTGACATCAAAAAAAAATTTAGTTGAACATTGCAGTATTATTTACAATAATTGTTTGTTATCACGCCACATGCGAATATCAAGGTAATCATGATAATAGTAAATATGTAACGTAACATCAACGGGTCTTGCATAACATTTCATGTCATTTGTAAGCCTTTCCATAAATTGCAGATATATATTTTTTTGTGTGCAAAAATGAGCCAAGAATGATTGTGTCAACACTTCAGATAACGAGCAACAGAATTCTCTCTTTTGTAGAATTACGTGTTTTATTCAAAAATCTTATGAAAATCCAGTATTGGATACATTTTGAAACTGATTTCTTTATTATCGCATAATGGAGAAATGTCATGTTTCGTGACACTCGACGTGTTACTCGATTCCTCTGAGTTCCGATTTCGAAACTCTCTCTCTCTCTCTCTCTCTCTCTCTCTCTCTCTCTCTCTCTCTCACGGATTCGCACTTGATATTTTATCTTACGTAAAACGTTTCTAATTACAGTTCTATTGTTTAGTGAATACACATACGATTTTGATTCTCAGCTTATATGATTCATGCGTGTGATTGCTAACAGTCGAAACTTTGTAAAGAGATCTTTAACGCATATAGACGCAGCTTTTTACATGAGTCACAAAATAAAACGATATTTCATCAAGACGCAAACAAAATCTTATACGTATTCATACATTTATAATTTGCTACAGTAAGTTTCGCACAAGAGTTCGTTGTTTTTTACTTTAATCAGTAATGCTACAATTTTTATCATTATTTTAGAATTCAGATATGTGTATACATTACTTTATGTAATTTTATTTCAAATGATTTATTTCTGTTAATATTTAATAAAAACTTTATTAAATATTAACAGAAATAATTTAAATTAAAAATAGATTTAAAGCTTTGCACAACTTTGAGTTCTGTCTTCTATATATTTGAATCAGAGAGAATGTAATAAATAAATTCATAAAATAAATAATGAACAAACACGCAAGACAAACATAAATATATTTAGACATGCAGCAGATAAATATCGATGCTCGCACACACACAAAAAAGTTATTACGTAAGCAAGTGTGTGCAAAGCAAAATATCATGTTACATAACAAAAACTATTTGCAAAGCAAAATATCATGTTACTGCGTGAAATTCTACGAACCAAATTTCGTGTTTCGATTCATGTGATGTGACAAAATCCAAGATCTAGCATTCACGCACGACACAAACACTATCATTTCGCACATTGCGTAGTAAAGCGTAATATACCCTGCTAAATTCTAAATATAACTAATGATCGATCTGTTGCGTCTTTTGCAATACTTTGCTACTAAACTATAAAAAAGACTTGTCGCAAGAATCTGTTCTCGATTATTATTGAACGCTTGCGTTACAAAAATTTGGAGCTTTTTTTTGTAACATAAAAAAATCTCCGGCAAATCGATGCACTCAAAGTCTTTCGGCGCGAGCAAACACGTGCGTACTTTTCGCGCTTGCATGCTTTTCACGATGTCACAATTAGACGGTGAATAATTGGAGCGTGTCATATATCAACGAAACCGACCTAAAACGACAACTGATGCAACCATATAAATTACGATTATTTATTCTAATATTGTGAATTTAAATTAATGTAGAGTTTCTTCATAATTTCTTAGTTGAAAAAGAAAATATTGAATATTAAGCAAAAACATCAAAGTAAATCAAGTATTTTGTAATAAGAAAATTAATTGCACAAAAGCAAAGATCGTATTGTAATATTATTATTATCTTTATGAAAGATATATATAATTAGATACAATAAGAAACAAATAGTACATACTGATGCGTGTAATGGGGGTTCGATCTTGATTACGTATGTGATTGCGAAGAGTGAAAGTGAAAGATGGAAGTTCGTTACAATATGTACTGTTAGTCCACGTGGACCTCTGACAGGTTTTCGAAGACAAGGACGGTTAAGTACTGTGGTCGCCGATGTTCGGGCAAGCAGTCGAACTCTATAATCGTGCAAAGTTTTTTTCGTGTATTAACAATTGCAAAATCAGTAACGTGTGTGTATCAAGTGAACATTAAAATTATCACTTAAAACATTACTTAAAAAATCCGTGCAAATTATTTATACTGTGTAATTTTTTAATTAAAAATGTTTTTTTTGTGATAAATATTAGATTCATGGTTTTTTTGATAAAATTTTTTTTTTTTTTTTTTTTTTTTTTGCGTCTTTGATTATAATCCATTTTAAATTTGCCAAATTTGTCACACATTTATGCCAAAGAAAGATTTAAAGTCAAAACGTTTTGTTGAAGTGAAGTCTAGTACAGTTATTGCGTAATATCTTGCTACTGTTTCGCATTTGCCGTAAAATTAAACATTTAAATTGGATCAACTGCTACCAGAGGTCATCCGTCATTAATATTATTTTATTTAATTTGTTTTTTGTTTTTTGAATAATGATTTATATTTCTTTCGCGAATGACATATTGCGAAGAAAGTGAAATTTGAAAGAGACCAGAAGCGTTGTGTCCAAAGCTGTATTTTGTCCGATAAATGAACCTACTCCATTTAAATCGTTCCACGTACGCCTGAATTTTCGCAACCGATAGAAATCTTCGCGCGCGATATACTTCGCGGAAGTAGAAAGTCTTGTTTGCTGTATTACGAGTCTGACTGGTGGCGTGTGCAGTTCAGGATGTAATGCAGCTCGATCGTTCGAAAAGTGCCGTGACAACACGTAACCATAGTTAACCGCAGATTCTCGATCAATATTATCTGATAACCGTATCGTTTACCACTTTTTAAAATTACATAAGTGTTACATTTGTGCAAATTGTGATACATATTTTATACATTAAACAATTTCTTTGCCTACATTTATTAAATTAATTGTACTATCGTATTTAAAATATTAATTAACTATATTTGATAAATAATTTAGTTCTTTACGTACATGTACACCTTATTCTTGCTGTTGAAAATGATATTGCGCTACAGTTAAACCAAAGTTTCGACAATGTTGCGACACTCATTGGTCCTAGTGTTTCGCAAACTATACGATAAAATCGATCATTAATACGATGCACGTATTGTAAGCGCGATGGAGTCCGAAATGAATCGTCGAAATCTCTGGACGACTCTTCTCGAAGCGAATTGCCGCAGGTATCGGCCGGTAGTCATGCTCGAACAACGACGAAGGCTACCGACCGGCAGTAGCGGTGCAACATGTGATTACCGTGCTGGGCAGGCAATTTTTCGAACAATCGTGCATAAACGAGCGATAGCACTATAAACGATCGTTCTGTTGCGACAAATCGCGAGTGATGCAGTGGGCTTCCCGTTGTGTAAAACAGTCTTTCGAGTTAAAATATTCTTGCGTGAAAAGTTGTGAATAAATATTGTTGTTTAGTGACTTAAAAAAAAATTTGAAATTATGTCGGAGATATTTGAAGGATGTTGAGTGATTGAATAACTTCTCCGAAGCAATGTGCAACAAGCGCTGGAGGAAAGGGCAATTTTTATCACGTGTATTCGAAAAACTTTCGCTGTCAGTGTAAGTCAATGAATATCCGTAGTCTCAAACAAAAATAGCGTAAGGTATAATTTAATAAACTATCAGAAAGACAAGTAATGTAATTCATAAACTCCGGTTGTCACTCTTTTTATTGTGGTTTGCGACGAACTTTCCTCCATATTTTATTAAACGAAGATTGTTGGCTTATGCAATAACTCTACCGATTCTTTTTCGTGCATCCCAGTCACCGTTCGACTCTCACTGCGTGATGTTTTCTCGTGAAATGCAGTTTTACAACAGCACGGTTCTCGTTTTTATGACATTCATTCAATAAATAATGTATACGTGATATTATCAATTTTTCAGTACATAAATCAAAACACATGAAAAAAAAGAGTTTCGTTTGAAATAATTTTTATTGCAAAAATGTTTTTATCGCAAATAATTTTTTACTGCAAAAATTTTCTTAATTTATAGTTTTTTTGTGCTCTCTTAATTACATACTCGAATATCTTGATTTTTGCTTTAGTGACTTATACTCTTTATATTATATACTCGGTGATTATTCCTGACGCGTATATATCTTTTAATCTTGTGATTTTATAGATGCATGTATCATCAATCAAATTCTTCGCAGCCAGTTGGCTGCTTCTCTGCGTGATTAGTCCGCTTCACAGCACAGCTGAAAGAATGTCGTCGATCCCTTACGAGGTCAACAATCCCGCGCGTCATCAATTTCAGCGGATACAGCCCGAGGATACAACGCTTTCGTTCGAAGAGCGAGGGAGGTTCGAGTCTAATGCTCGCGTCTCGAAACCACGAGACATTTATCAAATTAATTCGGTGCAATCTAGAACGCCACCAAAGAACATCAATTCCGAAGTCTACGCCAAGCAAAACGTGGCAAAATTGAGACCGGAATATCGAGCAGAAAATAGAAAATATAAACCGTATTACGTGGAATATCTTAGAAAAGAAAATGCCGCTCGTTTCGCGGAGTTCGAACAAGAGGCTCGCAGAAGAGACAAAGAAATTATGAAGAAAATGAACGTGTTGGACAAGTTGTTGTCAGAGAGTTCTGAAGAAAATGATGTCGAGTCGAAGATCACAGCCGAGGACAGAATCATCGCGGAAATGATTCCTGAAGAGACTAAGAGAGTCGTCAGGCAAGTTCGTAGACAACGGCCAGGCTTTTTCTGGACTTTGGCGAGACTTGCTTTTGAGGTACACAACAACAGCATTTTACATAATATCTCGTTATGCGCCCAGAAATAATTTTATTTTTCATATCCTTCAGTCAGTTAATTAGTTAAGTAGGTAGTTAAAAGAGTTGAATAAAATTAAATTAACTTCAGATTTGTTCTTGCTAAAAACACATTTATAAAACAAGTAGTTTTAAGAGAAAGTGACAGAGTTTTGTTCCAATCTAATGATGTTCCGTTTCATTTCAGACGTACAACGACACTCGATCGGCGATTCAACAAATTAGCAATATTATCAGTCAAACAATCGAACCGGAAACGCCAAGTACGCGAGCACCAGTTAGTAGCAATCCTTTGATGGTCATCAATACGACGACAACAGTCGCGCCAGGAAATGATCAGAACAATATGTCCAGCAACATGGCGAATGTTAACGTGACGACGACGACGATGAGGACGTCAACGACTACAGCAGCACCTTACAGACTAACACGAAACGGACTGCTACAACTACTTAGTCGAAACATACGTGGCTTGATTCGTCTGTTTAACATCGAATGGCAGGATGCTCTGAATGTGAGTTTTCTTTCTTCTTGTGAATGTATCTGTTAGATTATTGTCCACTAATATTCTAAATTTGCAATATGTTCCAGCAATCAGAAATAAATGTGAGAGAGTTTCAAAAGAATCTCGGGAATCAGATAGGCAGCTATCTGCAGGACAATCCAAACGCTTTTTAAAAATAACGAACATAATATCGCAAAGGAGAAATAGAAAATTATTGTTTACAATTCTAGACTGTATGTGTATATATACTGTGCGTGTACATACATATATAGTCGAGAGAATATATATATATATATAATTTAATGACACGTATCTGTAGCGAGAATTTCCGTAATTTAGCCAAAGATTGTAACTGTCATTAAAAATAATGTTTATTACAATATTGTAGTATTTGTTTTGTTATAAATATGAATATTTAATGAACTATATTTGCATGTGAAAAGATAGGCAAATACAACGATGATTATTTATATCCATTTGAATTTTATTACAAAGATGAAGTTTAGTTGTAGGTATAAATGTAAAGTGTGTGCACTATGTATGTACAATCTTTTATGAAAATACGCCGTTGAAATTAATCAAATCATATCTCTGCGTGATGTCGACTATGCGAGAGAAAAATAGCAGCAACAGTTAAACTGACATCTGTTTTGTTTTATTAATTTTTATTATTTTATTATTTTTATTTTGAAACAACCGATTATAAGAATTTTGACTGACATTTCGACTAGCATCCAAATTCGATCTGAAAGACTTTCTGGTTCTGTAATTTCATCATAAACGAACAATCCTCGTCACATATCTCCATGATAGGTCGATTTACGTAATCGTTTTGGTTTACGACCTACGCCGTAGTTTTTTGTTTTACAAGCGTGAAATTAAGAAAAAGAGATGGACAGAGTGTTCGAATAATCGACCGGTGAAAGAGGTCGAAAGGATCCGGCGTTACCACATTATGACGGCGATTGCAAGAAGTAGAAAGCACCTTCTTCGTCCGAAAGAAACCGGCGCGAATTCCCGAGATCCTTACGCCGGATTGGTCAACGCTCGGTGTGGGATCCCATGGCAGCCCTTATAGATTGGTGAAACGAATCTGAACGCGCGTCCACTTGTGTTAAAACTCGCTGGAGCGTACACGCATCTGGTCTTCTCGTCGTAGGATGTTTTGGTGCTGCGGTTTTCTGAGCCTTCTGCTCGCACTCGGTGACGCATATGGCGTAAGTGTTGCTTATAAAACAATTTGGGTGCTATAAATAAAAACAAATCGTATCTAAATATAAGATAACAATTTAACATTTTTTAAATTATACATACTTAATTTTTAATAGATTGAGAGAAATTAAACAAAAAAGTTCTTTAAAAAATTAGAAATTTCTCTTTTAATCTTAAATTTTAGATTAAATTTTAGAAGTGTGATAATAATTTTGACATATAACACTGCGTTTCAATAAAATTAGGTTGATATTATTTAGTGTAAGTTGATATTACTTTTAACATTTTATACTACTTACACGTTTATTATATATAATCTATATTTTTGTTGATTTTTGTGAAATTTAAAACATCAATTTATTTTAATATAGATATTAAATTAAAGGTCAATACAAGCTAATGTTAACATTAGTTGACATAAGTTTTATAAAACTTTTACTAATATTAACTAATTTTTTTATATTGACCCTTAATTTACCCATATTAATCACTTAATTTAATTAAAATCTCTGAATTGAATTTATATTTTCTAAACATAAATTCAATCGTTCTATTGAATTGAATCGAGTTATACATGCACACGGATTCTCCTTTCCAATAATCGATAAAGATTATTTGACATTTGTAACCTGTGAAAAGTGAAAGCTATACGATAAAGACTATATAGTGGACATTTAAGTGGCCCACGTGAACTTATATGTACTTGGATGCAGTGTCTGAGACGTAAGCGTGGGTTGTATTTATCGTCTCTATCTCAAAAAAGAAATTTCTAACGAGATAGAGAAAGAAGCATAGTTTTCACTCGTTACTTGTTATATAATAAGTTACAAAAAAATGTAAAACACTTTTTTCTTATGCATTTCAGGATTTTTCGAATAGCAGAATACGACGCCAAGGTATACCTGTACAAAATGGTCAAGTGATAGACAATATTTTCAACGTAAGTTTAATTCTCTTTTTAATGTAATAAAGTTTTTAATTCGCAATTTAACATCAAAATAAATACTCTAGTAGCAAACACTCTGTGAGAAACAAACATTGTCGTTAAAAAAGCCGTAAATTTTTGCCAATCTGCATATAATTGCTGCCGATCTTTCAACATTGTGTTTGTTAAGATTTAATTATCGAATATCAAGTAATAATGTGTGTAATAATACACCAACTTTAAAAAGACAGATTTATTTATTTCGCAGATCCCGATAACGGCGATCAGACAAACCGCTACAGCAGCACAAGCTATCGCACCAGAAAATTCACAAACTGTTATAGACAATCTATTTAAGGTCATGTATATTCAAATTCAGTATATATATAAATATATATATATATAAATATATATATGTATATATTTGTACAAACTCTTTTAATTCTTTCTTAGAATCAAGAATATTATTTACAGATTCCAGTCTCGACTCTGGAGGCTGTCGGTTCACTCGTTAAAACCACAGCGGAGCAAAGACGGCAAAATGCGCAAAATATTCAAGAGAGAAGAGAACGATTGGTGGCTATAAAAGAACAAAAGAGGAAGCAAAAAGAGGAAATTAGAAATCAGCGATTGCAGCAGCAACAAGTGACGAGAGTTGTCAGGCACTTCAACGATCCGTTTGGATTAAACGCATTGACTGATCTTCTGGTTGGACACAGTGGCGGACATCATGGCGGACATCATATCAGTGGACTTATCGGACATCATCCTTTGTTATGTGGCAATAAATGTCACAGTGGGATTTTTGGCAGTAATGGTGATTTTTGCTATTTTAGTTTTTTATAATAAAAAAAACATATATATTACAATAAGTTTTTTAAGCTTGTGAAAATTTATAACTAATAGTTTTAATACGAGTTTAATACGAGAATGTGCTCGATATACGTGCAAATATATTTTTATATGTAAATTAATAATATATAATAATAAATAATAAAAGACGCTCGTTTATAATAACAATGATAAATTAAAAGTGACGAGAAGGTCTATTACGAGCAGAATAAAGGATCTAAGTATTTATTAAGTTTTAATCACAAAGTTAAAACGTATAAT